>PVKN010014038.1:0-19488 GCA_004027915.1 Capromys pilorides | reverse complement strand
TTAGTTATGTCAAATTGTGCTGCTACAAACATGGGTACACGTATTTTAATGTACTTAAGAGAAGAGTTTTTGTATCTTATAGCACAAAAGTATAGATTATCTTTCACAAATAAGCACAAATTAGTAAAGGAAAAGAATGTATTATTAGATTTCATTAGAAACAAACACCACAGGCAAACACAATGTTCTAAGTAAGAAAAGATGCAACAAATCATCAATATAAAACAAATATACATTAGGGAGACAATATGATGTTTACATTTGTGGGAAAGAAACTCTAATAAGCAGACAGAAAAGTGTATCTCCTGCAAATGAGAATCAGCCTGTGGAAGTGACACCTCCCGAGAGACACTCAAGGTACTCAGCACATAAATAAACACAGTTCCCAAGGGATATTCTTGATAAACTGTTACATGGTTAAAATAAACCATGCAAGTTAGTCTATGGCAAAGACATATGGGGCAATCACTGCTCAGGTATCCAACATTTTAAATACGGTGCAGAACACTCTCAGCCAGTTCCTTCCTCTGCTCTTCAACAAGTAGCTGGTTATAGTGTTCTCCTTCTATCCTTCTCTTTCTTGGTTGTGTACACTCTTGTGTTTTGCTTCACAAAGAAAGTTTGGGCCCCCTATCATGGATTTCTTCAACCTTTTTCTCCCTTTTCTAGAAGATTCTATTGTGTCTTCCTCTTTCCATTCAGTCCCAACAGAATAAGCTGTCCATCTCTTGTATGTTCAGTCAACTCTCTCACCTGCAATTTGTGTCTTCTACTCTTCACAGGGACCTGAATGCACCAGTTATGACCTGCAACAGGTTTGTTCACCTTCATTAGCCACCCTGCCCTACACCTTCTCTTTTGGACAAATTTTGAAAGAATGTGATGCATTCAACAGGCCCATTTCTGAACCAGCATACTCTTACCATTGCACTGAAAGAAAACTAGCTGAGGTAGGTACCAGTGGGATGAATACTTTGTATTTCATATTTTAGTCAACAATACAATGATATTTGGCAGCTGTCCTCTGAAAATTCTATTCTTCCTTGACTTAAATGTCATTGGGAACACTGCCCATAGAGCATCAGCTACATCAATGTCCTTATTATATATGCTGATGATCCTCAGATACTGTTTCCTCTTGGTTAACATTGCACATGGCTCCTTAGTTTAATGAGTTCTAAAATAAACTAAGAACTAAATCAGTTCTTTCTATAAAGAAAATATAAGGGGAGTGGGCATCCTAGACCAAAGTTGAAAATTCTTAGAATCTTCATTCCCATCTGTCTGATTTGGTGCTTAGTGTGAATGTTGTGTATTTTGACTCAGCAATGAGAAAAGTAACTAAGACAATGAGAAGTCACAGTGTGGACAGCAGTAGCTAGTCTTTTTCTGAATTCTTCTTGTATTGTTGTCTTTCTTTGAACAGCATATTTACCCTGTTACACTAGCTTTCCTTTTTTTTTTTTTTTTTTTTTGTGAGTGAGTGGCATAATTTCAATAAAACTTCTACCCCCTAAATGTAAGGATAAAGATGTTCATGACAATCACCCTGGTTGCATTTCACTATCTAGTACTGATCTGTCAACACTTTTGCTCACCCTTTTGTTTTCCTTGCCTTCTTTTGTGCTTTACTGATAACTCAGCTGATGTTTCCTAAAGCCCAGTATATCTTGGTCCTCAGTTTGAAGAGGTAAGTCAGATGTCCAAGCACGATATGAGAGAAAGACAGGGAAATAAATGAGTCATTGTTTATAAGTAGAAGCAAAACTATAATTCCATACAAAGTAGCATGGAAGAGGAGATTATCTGGGTCATAGCAAAAATGAAATTAGGTAAACAGGGATAATAAATGCTCTTACAGATTCATGAGACAGTCTCTTCTCTCAGTGAGCTGCTGGTCTAACTTTCACCAGGCCTGCTACCAGTGCCCTATCACTGATGCAGAGTCATTTTCTGCTTCAGATTAATTCCCATCTAATCTACATGCAAAATCCACCAAGATTTATGTGCTGGATAATTCCTCTACCAATTGGCTGAACTCTTATTCAGCTGCCAACCCTAATTCCAAAAGAGTAGTTCATCTACTTTGTTCATTTCTGAGTCACACATGCTTAGATCAATCTCAGCACTCAGTGGGTGCTTAGGAAATAGCTGATGAGTACAAGACCACTGCAGAAGGCTATTTCCAACCCTATAAACTAGCACTGGATATGCTCCTTTGTTCTTACGAATCTTTAGGGACCCTCATTATGATCAAAGTCAGATGGGAAATTGTGTTGGCAAGCAGTGCACTTCACAGTCTGCTCTCTGCTGATTTTGATCAATCTCATTTTCACCAGTTCCTCTGTTCACTTTCCAGTTAGCCCCATGCAGCACCTCTGTGACCTTTCTGCTGATGTGTCATGCTCTTTCAAGCTTCTGTGACTTTGACATTCCGGGCCCTCCTCTGCAATGCATTCGTTTTCCAGATCCTTAAGATAAATTCTGCTCCTCTTTCACAATTCAGTTCAGGGATCTTTTTAGTTCTTCCATTCATCCTCACTGGCCAACTCAGGCTATGACTTATCTTAGACCCTCTCTGTTCTCAGATTCTTGCAACGTTTAACACTAAAGATCTCTCTGACATATTTTCATATCCTCTTCCCCAATAAAACTGTGGGCTCCTTGAAGAACAGAGACTGGGAGTTAGAACAGAAAAAAAAATCAACCTAATTAGCAGGTGATGGTGTCACTCTTGGGTTAAAGAGAAAATCAGAAGTACAAATAGATGCAGGCTAATCTATGATGCTCCTCCTGTTGTCCACATACTGCTGTCTCCCTGGGAGAAATGATATTACTCTTAAATAAGGAGGCAGTCAAGTGTGTAATATATTTAGAAAGATTTCTATCATAGCAATTGGGACTTTTACAAATATTTGGGAGCTTGCTGGAGATAAGCTTTAATTATCTAAGACTGGGTGTGGAACTCCTCATTGTCTTTCAGTGCTGAGTAAAATGATCTACACCAAGGTTACAGTGTGTGGCAGCATCACTGAGCATGTGACAGGGAACAGACCCCACCAGAATGGTCAGTGTTGTTGAGCCCCAAAAGGAAAAACTAGAAAGATCAGGATAAAGGTCACAAAACTGAGACTATGAAACACTCAGCAGCAGAGATCAGGGGCGTGCAGCTGGAGCAACGCAGCTCTGGAAACCTCATGGAGAACTTCCTTCTCTCGCACATGAAGGACAACTGTTGTTCATCAAATGTTTTGTGCTTTTCATGTCTTTGACTCTTGGCTTTCAGGGCATGAATCTGAGCATTAATTAACTGGTCAAGCTGCAAAATACTTTTCAGATTTCAGCAATGCTGGGTCCCAATGAAAAGCAGGGAAACATGCCTGGAGAATCAACATGAAACGCTGTGGTTGAGTCCTGAAGGCGAAAAGCAAGGAGGTTGACCCTCATGGATGTAAACTGACTACATCTTTGCCTTGTACAAGTGTCTTCCAAGTTCCAGAACCTTCCTAAGGTGAGTTTAGTTTGTTGATGACAGATTTTTTTGATTGTCATGGTTGATCACTTATTTCAATGTGCTTTTTGGGCAATCACAAGTATAGCATCTTTTGTGATTTTTCATGCTTAGTGTGAGTTTAAAAAACTAAAAAGTGAGTCAATTCTAGTAGTAGCAATGGTACTAGCTTCACAGCACCTCTGGGGAAATCCACCATGGTGATAGATGAATAACTAAAGTTATAGGGGGAAACTGAGGAAGAGCAGCACTGCCCCTAATTTTGCCAAATTTGTGACTGTCCATTTGGTCTTTGTGTTTACTCTGTAAAGATTATAAATATGAGAAGTTTTATTTGTGATATGCAGTTCAAGGGAAATCGATGGGGAAAAAAAAGGACAATATGAGAAAAAAAGAAAACTCAAGCAGGAAAATGAGTTCTAAAAGCCAGTTAGAGAAAACTCACAGAAAGAGTCTTTTGAAAGCTGCATATACAACAGCCTGCCTGAAGATGCGGCTCTATTTTATTTAGAACTTGGCTGTCTTGAATGGCCTGGGGAGACAGGCATCTCATCTTCCGGAGGGATGCAGAGAAACAGCAATCACTCTGCATTCTTCGTGCCAAAATCTCCCACAAACAGCACGCAGCATGGCTCCACGGAGCGACACCACAGCGCCGAACACACAGACGCCAGTTCGCTTAGCAGAGACAAGGCTTCTGGAGGTGTTGACTAAAAAAGGGGGAGAGACTTTTTAACTTCTTTTTTATCTCTTTTGCAAATTATATATTCTAGCTGCACACTTATGGTTGGTAGGAATTTAACGGAGGAAACCATTCTGAGAAACTCAAGAGAGAAAGCGGAACAGAAGCAGGCAGGGTCAGTTCTTCAAAAGATCTCTACCGCACGAGGCAGAAGCTGGATCTGCTAGAGCAGAGGCAAGGACCTCCGGTGTCAGTCGCTAAACTAAAGGATGCTCCGTGGTCACGGGGAGAGAGGTCTCACCCTGGGCTCTTGGACATCAGTCGGCCTCCTCTTTGGTCTCTCCAGCTCATGTGACCTGCTCTTTTAGTCTCGCTTGTAGCTTCTTGCTTCGCATGACTTGGCATGGGCCTCACTTCTCTCCGATTTCCCTGGTTGCTGTGATCTGAGTCACATCCGAGGTCTGATCTCCAAAAGTCTTCTCTTTCTTTCTCCTCCCTTATTTCCCATAATGCAGTGACACCGAATCTCTTAGAGACCAAATGTCGCCCTGCAACCCCAAGCCCACTCACTCACCACCAAGTGCCAATGTTGCAACTAAACCTGAATACTGAGGGCTTTGTTTAGAAAAGAAAAAAACAACTCAGACAGTAATGTCTTTTGTTTTAAAGGACAGTAACACATGCGCTATCAGCTTACCACCACAATGCTGCAGCTCACCGTCTCAGTGTATCTTTTGGCAAGTGTTCATTGAGTATTTGCTATGCATCTGCAGGAAGGGGTGGGAGTAGAGAATGTCGCAGCCATGCTGAGAACACCCAAGTTAGAAACATTATAGCTTAGGTAAGGAAAATTCTGAAACGATGACCAAGAGGTCATATGTCCTGGCTGAGGAGCTCTGCTTCCTTTACATGGAGTCTCTGAACACATTTCTTAAAGCTCAGATCTCAATTATCCAGGGAACCATAACTGGAAAATGTACAGTCAGCAGCAAAAGCACACACCAAGTTTCTAAGACGGAGAAGAGCTCTGGGTGCCTCAACAGCAAAAACCAGGCCAATCAGGCTTAGTGGGGTGAACACAGACATGATAGGATGAGGCCAGGAAGGGAGGCAGGGCCAGGTAGGTACCTTAGGGCTTTCCAGGATGGCCCTCGATACTAAAATCTGCAGAGGCTTGAGTCTCTTCTACAAAATGGCATAGCATTTGCATGTAACCTATGCATGTACACACCTTCCCACATACAGTACTGTAAATCATTTCTACATTACTTAGAATACCTAATGCAATGTGAATGCTTTAAAGGTGGGTGTTAGACTATACAGTTTGGGGAATAATGACCAGGAAAAAGTAGTCCGTGTATGTTCGATACTGATGCTTTGGTTTCCTGAGCATTTTCAACCTGCGGGTGATTCAATCAGTGGTTGTGAGGCGTGACTGTCATAATCTCCCTAGCTCGCCTATGTGTACGGTCCTTGTGCATATGGCCTGTATATGAGACTCAGCGTGTTCTTTCAAAAACAAGGAATGTGGTCACTGTGAGTGAATCTCTGTGGGGAGTGCACTAGGACTTCCTGTCAAGCTCTCCCCGACCTCGCCCACTCGCATCGCTGATGATGCTGTGTGCCTGCAAGATAAGTCTCAAGACATTATTACCGTTTCTCAGAACTTGTTGAGTAATTTCCCTCCCTATGTGCTGACACCTCCCTGTCTTATTTCCTGAGATCGTTTCTTGCTTCTACAACACCTTCTGCTTTTTCATCTCTGTCTTCTAGCACACTCTTTAGGTTCAACGCTCTTCTCCCTGCCTAAAACTCACTCGATTTTTGAAGATCCTGCTCAAAGGGGACTTCTCTACCAATATGAGTGGTCCATGGTGCTGATCGTTTTATATTTTCACAGCTTCATGTTTTAGTTGTAAATATTTGTAAACCACAAGAGCTCTTCAAGAGCAGAGATTAGGTTACATTTATCTCTTATGTCAAATGCCTGGTAGAGTAGTGGTACAAAGTGTGCAAAAGATACTTGTCAGATAAGCCAATGATCTCTCTTTACCTTCCCTCTTGTTGGCCATAAATGTGATTAATTGATTAATTAATTTTTGAGACACGGCCTCAGTGTATTACCCAAGCTGGCTTTACACTCCTAATCTCCCTGAGTCACTGACATTACATGCATGCACCACTGTATCAGGCCCCTGACAATTATGTTCATAGCCAATACCCTCCTGCAAGCAAAAGACAATATATCACTAATTAAACATTTAAGCCAGAGCTGTTGGATGCCCCCACAAGTCAGTACTTCCTCAGTCACAGCTTTAAATAAGGCAAGGTGATACTAATGTGGAATTCCAGATCTTGGCAGTGTAACTACACCTGAGATTTAAGTGAGGTCGAAAGATCTCATTTTTGAGTAGACTGTCTGAATGGCCAAAGTGAAACATGTAGTCCTTGCTTTAAATATGTGTTACAAATTTCAGGAATTTACTGATCTACTTTAAAGCCTGCCAGAGCTCCCCTGGGGAGAAAAAGCAATGATGATTCTTGTGCATTGAATTACAGGTGAGCAGCCGTTCAGACACTGAGGGGTCTGGTCCCTCGCTTGGGCTCACTGGGACGGTGCTCGGCCACAATCTTGCTGATGAAAGGGGGTTTTATCAGTGTCTGGTGGAGCTTCGCCGTCTAGGCAAGATGGTCCGCAACATCTGAAAACAGACTGTCAGCCTGTGTCCTCCCACAGAGCTTTACCTGCTGCTCTCACGGAGCAGAATCAGAAAGCAGAAGCGGCTGTGGGCTGCCGTGGAAGACTTTGGCTGCTCAGCCATGCTGAAAACTGACTGGGCATTAGGAGAGGGGGGTGCTTTGCATGGAGCAGACCTCTGCACTGTGTATGTGTGTCATTCACCTGCATCCATCTCTGCAGGGACAATAGAGGGGCAGCTGTCCTGAGCTGCGCGCTTCTGTTGCCTGGCTACCAGGTGACACCATCAGGCAGGCGTCCATAAAATAAGGGAATTCAAGTGCAGGAGAGTGTGGCTTTTTTTGTACTCAAAGACCCCTGAGGAGGGGGTGTGGCGAGCGTCAGGGAAGGCTGCACAGAAGCAATAGGCTCTCAGCAGGGCTTGGAAGGATGCGCAGGACAGCAGGACAGAAGGCAAGGCGAGCGCTGTGAGGGTCCTTAAAGTGCAGAGGACAGAGGCACGTTCTTAGGGGCAGTTCAGTCCTGAGCACTGAGTCACAAGGCTGGGAAGGCAGTCCAGGGCCACAGTCAGTGCCCGTGAAGAACTCAGGGAGGAGAAGGTTCAGGGTGTCTGCAGGAGGCTACTCTCAAGAGGGTAGGCCGGTGCCTACAGAGAGTGCAGAGGGCTGCCTGCCGCCGAAAGAGGCTTCAGAGCCACCATGGGGGCCTCAGTGACAGGCAGGGCTGGCTCGGGAAGGCAGGGGGAGAGCTCCAGCCAAGAGAAGAGGATCTCTCCACCTCGCTGCCTGCTGTCACTCCCAGGAGCCTGCAAGGGTCCATAGTGTCCCCGATGCCCCTCAGATTTGCCAACCTTGCTTTCAGCACACATCGCTCATTACACGCTGTTATGGTTTGTGCCTAGTTGTCACCCCAACACCTCAGGCAGTCATGGGGTGGACAACTTTGAGAGTTTGTGATTAACTCATGATACACTGGGGTTGTGGGTATGAATACTACCCCCAGACTGGGGCAGAGAGCCTGAATGCAACTTGAGGGAGACAGACTTCCTCTCTGTGGCCATCTGCTCCCCTTTGCTCTTGCTCTTCTGCTGTTTTCTGCCACATAAACTGCTGCCCTCTGCCCCTTGCTAGTCTGCCTGCTGGAGCCAGCTGAGTATGGACTGAAACCTCCAGTAACCGTGAGCTAAACAAACCTTTCCTGCCTTCATTTTGGGTGCTGGGTATTTGTCCCAAAAATGAAAGAAAAGCAACCGAGACACCATCCATGGTTCCACACTTGCCCGCAGCTTTCCTCACCTCCTGGGCTTTCCCTGCTGGAGAAAGGCTGGGCTGTCTGATCTATCCGGGGAAGTGGCACAGAGTATGCAGCATCGAAAGGACTGCTGAAGCCTCCCCACAGCAGCGGCCCCTGGGGTCCTTCTGCTCCTGTTGTGGAAAACATTCTAGGAAAACGTGAAGCCCAGGTAGCACATGGATGCTACTGCCCACAGTGTTCTCTCCCTGTTTGGAAATTCTACAACTCCCTTAGTTTATACTGCCAACCTTGCATATATAAATGTATCACTTTAAAAATAAACCTCTCATTTTAACTTTCTTTTGTTAGATGTACTATCTCACTAACTAGATAGTAACTGCACTTGGCTATATTTTTCTGGACAATGTGCACCTTCATGGTGGGAACCAAGTCTCATATTCTCAGGGCAGTAATGTGACCATAATATACCCTGGGACTTTAGTGGCCATCCCAGTCACACCTGTTATATGGTTTTCCTCCGTAGCACCTTCTTCCTAACCAAGCTTGTACTGACAGCTGCCATCCACTCAACAGCAGGAACACAGAAAATACTGGACTAGCTGATACTTGTTAAATGTTCAGTAATCATTTTCTCCAAAGGTAAACTATCCAAGAGCATGGCCTAGTCTGTGGCATGCATTGTGTCCTATCCCAAGAGGATGCAGACACTCCCTATAGCTGCATCTCTATCCCAGACATAGCACTTTGCCTCCAATGCTCTCACTGTCCTCTAACTCCAGGTACTTCAGTTTGGCATGTGTAGAATTGGTCCCTCTGCATCTCGCTACTTGCGGCACTCTCTCCCCTAAATCTCAGCGACTGGTATCCACTCTGCTTGGGCCAACACCTTGTAGAGCACCTTCTGCTTCTAAGGAGAGTAACTACAAAATTTACCAAGCAAACTGATGTGTTCCCAGGGAGGACAGGAAACACCAGCACTCACTCTCTGGTACAGCAGGAAATATTCGCAGCAATCCAGGCTCTATGGTGGCTTCTCCTTCCTCTTTCCTGCTACTTCTTCTTTCCCTGGGCCAGCACCAGCTCCATGGACTCTAGACCCCTCTCCAGCTGCTGCCCCATGCCCCACTGCTGTCACCCCACATTGGTGATGGGGGGGTCTTTCCCCCTCATTGTCTGCTCACAGTCTTGCCAGTTTCTACTCTTTTGTCTGCCTAAGTAAAGAAGCTTCTGTCTTCATTTTATCCTCAGCACAGTGGAGATGGCCTGTCTGCCTGTCTAATGCATCATTATAGAGTTATTATGATAGTGATGCTGATCAGCATTTTAACCAGTGCATATATAAACTTTCGATGAATATTAATTGTCATCATCATTATTAGCTTAGTGTTGATATTCTTGGCATTATCATCTTCAAAAAGTGTTTGTTCAATTCCCAAGGTTTCCTTTATCTTTTGGCAATATTTATTGAGCTTCTACATTGTTCCAGAAATTCTGGGAGGCTCTAGGGAACAAACACGCATAATGTTGATCTTGCTTTCAAGAATATTACAGTGACTTCCCCAAGGTCCCAGTGGCATTTGTCACTTTACCATGTTGTACCCAAACCAGCCATTATATGTCATTTTCCCCATGGAATTACATTGCCAATACCTAGTACACTTTCTGACATGTGGTACATGTTCTATTAATAGGTACTGCCGTGGACAAATGCCATACTTCATTATTTTAGTCTTATTCAATTCTTGGCCAATATTCTGCAGGCAAATCTCAAACTCGTATAAAATAGTTTACACCAGGACCAACTGACAGGAGGGACTGGAGGCAACAAGATGGCACAGACTCAGAGCACCAGGAGGAAAGTTGGTTACTGCCACAATGGAGATGTTGGAAATTATTATTATGGGCAATGCCATTCAGTGAAACCTCACCGAAACCATATGACTCACAATCTGCTGCTCAACTATGGCCTCTCCTGAAAGATGGAAATCTATCACCCTCACAAGGCCACTGCGGAGATGACCAAGTACCACAGTGATGACTACATTAAGTTCTTGCACTCCATCTGTGCAGATGTACATGTCAAAGTACAGTGAGCAGATGTAGCAGTTCACTGTTGGTGAGAACTGTCCAGTATTTGATGGCCTGCTTGAGTTCTGTCAGTTGTCCACTGGTGGCTCTGTAGCAAGTTCTATGAAACTTTTTTTTGTGTTTTAGGGAATGGTCTAGAGGGTGTTCAAGGACTCACTACTAGATTGGACTCATCGTCATCTACCTGTTCACAGCCTCCCAAGAGCTGAGATTACAGGTGTGTGCCACCAGTGTGAAACTTAATAAGCAGCAGACAGACATCACTCTGAATTGGGCTGGTGGCCTGCACCATGCAAAGAAGTCAGAGGCATCTGCTTCTGTTACATCACTGATATCATCTTGGCCATCCTGGAACTGCTAAAGCATCACCAGAGAGTGCTATATATTGACATTGATATTCACCATGATGATGGCATAGAAGAGGCCTTCTATACATAGACCAGGTCATGACTGTGTCCTTTCATAAATATGGAGAGCACTTCCCAGGATCTGGGGACCTATGGAATACTGGGGCTGGCAAAGGCAAGTATTATGCTGTTAACTACCTCCAAGATGGGATTGATGACGAGTCCTATGAGGCCATTTTCAAGCCAGTCATGTCCAAAGTAGTGGAGATGTTCCAGCCTAGTGCTGTGGTCTTACAGTGTGGTTCAGGCTCTCTCTCTGGGGAATGACTGGGTTGCTTCAATCTAACCATTAAAGGGCATGCCAAGTGTGTGAAATTTGTCAAAAGCTTCAACCTGCCTATGCTGATGCTGGGAGGAGGTGGTTACACCATTTGTAATGTTGCCCAGTGCTGGACTTATGAAACAGCTGTGGCCCTAGACACAGAGATCTCTAATGAACTCTCATACGCTGACTACTTCAAATACTTTGGACCAGATTTCAAGCTTCACGTATGACTAATCAGAACAGTGGAGATCAAACAGTAGCTCTTGGAGAACCTGAGAATGCTGCCCCGTGCACCTGGGGTCCAAATGCAGGCAGCTCCTGAGGATGCCATTCCCAAGGAAAGTGGTGATGAGGATGAAGAAGCTCCTGACAAGCGTATCTCTACCTGTTCCTCTGCCAAATAAATTGCCTGTGAGGAAGAGTTCTCTGGCTCAGATGAGGAGGGTGAAGGTGGCCGTAAGAACTCTTCCAACTTCAAGAAAGCCAGAAGAGGCAAAACAGAAGATGATAAAGAGAAAGAACCAGAAGAGAAGAAAGAGGTGACAGAAGAGGAGAAGACCAGGGAGGAGAAGCCAGAAGCCAAAGGGGTCAAAGAGGAGGTCAAGCTGGCCCCCGCAGCCCTCTCCAGCTCGGGCTTCTTGCCATGCTCCCTACTTCTTTCCCTCTAACCCTTCAGATTTTATATTTTCTATTTCTCTGTAGGTTTATATTAAAATATACTAAATATATATGTCCCCAGGGACTAGAGAGAAGCCAGGGCCCTTGAGTGCAGGGCAGCTGTGCTGGGGAGCTTTTCTAGCACCGATCATGCTCCTTGCTCCTCCCCAAGGCTTAGCTTGAAGTCATAAAGGGTATAGATCTGGATGGCAGCATGCAGCCGTAAGACGAAATCCTGATTGCTGAGGGCCTGTTTAGGGTTTAGTGTTCTGGAAGGGGTGGCTGCATCTCCAGGGGCCCCTGCTCTTTGGGCTCCTACAGTAACATCAACTGGTTTTAGATTGGTTCTTTTCTCACACCTTCACCCTGGCCCTAAACAAGCTAAGCAGCTCACAGTGCCCTGTCCTCCCCGGTTCCGCAGGTGCAGACTGGCAGTCTAGCTTCCTTTTTTTGAGATATTTTCTTTTTTTTTGTGAGACTCTTTGTATTAAAACGGTACATTTATAAAAAAAAAAAAAATAACATCAGTTTAAAATTTTCTCTGCTTGTTTTTGCTGTGTCGAAGAAAATAAAACATATTTTCTGCTATTTCTGATAATTTCAGAGATCTTCAAGCTTTATAGATATGTTGCAGCATCTTAAAATTTATACATAGAAATGAAACATTCATTTCAGCTAGCTTTTCTAAAAATTCCTTAAAAATAATAATCACACGGCTTATCTGCAAACATCAATAACGATTCTGTACTGTGGACAAATTTCAATAAAGAGCCCCGTCAGAAAGGGTCATCGGAACTTCAAGCGATCCTCTCATCCTTCTCAACGTCCCTTCCTCCATCCATCCAAGCATTCATTCATCCATCTACACATCTGTACACACATCCATATATTTATCCTTTCTCCCTCATTTATTCACCTATTAATATTAACTAAGCTTAAATTCTATGATCGAAACATTGTCTGAATACTAATTGTCATGGGATGCAAGCATTTCTTATAGAACCTTCAGCAGTAAAAGTAGAACTAGAGGTGTTCGTAATATGGATGTCTACTTTCTCCTTAACCTATTTGTCATTGGTGTTTTATCGTGTTGGAAACATCTTAAACAGTTTATTGTGAATATGCCATATTCGAGCATATTATCTCTTTTAGTAGGGCAAATATTTTCTTAAAATTGCTTGGAGAAAACAAAGTGAATGAACAGATAGAAGTGCTGGGAATTTAACGAAGCTAGAACTCTGGGACCTGATGAACAAATGAAGAGAAGTGATCATATGTTTCTAAGTTAAACAGCAAGTCCCCCACTGCTCACTTGGCGGATTGCAATGGCTGCCAGTGCCAACTGTGCTAATAGCATTAATAAATCCATCCCCCAAATCAAATTTAATTGACTTGGGTTAATTGCAAAAAATACCAGTCATGTAGTAAGAGGGAAAACGCTTACCATGGACTCGTTCTGGTGTGCAGGCAACACACCAAGAAATAGTTCCCTCAACAAAAATCCTACAAGAGCAATTTTTCCACCACAGCTTGTAGTGTTCAACTCTCCTAAAGTCTCATCTCTTGTGAATCAAAGAGGGAAAAAAAAAAAGCAGGCCTAGATGTGTCATTTCCTGCATAGTTATAGAGCTCCACCTGCTGAACAAGGTGCAGACCAGCAGCACACCCTAAAGCTTGAAAATCCCAAAGATGGCAGCAACAAAAAGAGGGGATTAAATCTGTGACGACAGGGAAACAATCAAGCACTTAAGTCCTGCAAGAGCCGCTCTGCTGATGCCTCAAGGATAACAAGTGAACAAGCAGGCTGTATTGTCATTTTGCAGTCTATTTCTATAGGGATTATTAGGACGTTGGAGAAATTTAGGGCAATTCCTTAGCTTCCTTTTGCTTATGCCCTAGCCCTACTTTGAATTGATAAGAATGTATCTAACTATGCTACCATCCCAGAAGAGCTTGCTTGCTATGTTCCAAAACAGTAACGTTTTCCAGATGTTTCCCTTGAGAATGGCCCCTGAGCTTTGCAGAGCAAGATGCTCACCTGTGCATCGCGAAGCAGCAACAGACAAGTAAGTTTCTTCCTTGGGGTCTTCAATAGCCTGTGCATCATCCTGAACTCTGCAGAGTAAGACCTCCTTGCAGAAGTCATTAGGGATGTGTACTAAGGAATAACCTTCAGGGGCTGGTCAAATATCTCAGTGGATTAAAGCACCTGCAAGCCGGCACAGGGGCCAGGGGTTTGGTCCCTGGGCCTGACATGTTGGCCCCACCCCACGAGCACACTGAGATGGCAATTTAGACTGGGTGTGGTGGTGTGTGCCTGTAATCCTAGCTCTTGGGAGGCTGTAAACCTGTGGATCACTAGAATCTGATCAGGGTGAGACCCTGAACACCCTGTAGACTCTTCCCCCCCACCACCACAAAAAAGAAAAAAAAAAAAAGAATAACCTTCAGGCTTGCTGGTCTCTCCCATCCTCTGAAAGATCCTAAATCTTCAACACTAATTTTTACTGTTTCATAAGATTCCCTAGTGCTTTCTCACTAGCCAAAGATAGAAATACTGTGTTTTCTTCATGTTGTGTTTTGCGTTTTGCTCTCTAACTTCCTATTCTGTGCATCACTTATTCATCCTGGAATAAGCTAGTGAAATCATCCTGTCAGTAGTCTGGTGCCTCACACCCTGTCGCTACTGGCCTGGAAGCGGTCAGTCCATAAAGGGACAGACTCTGGGGAGGACCCACCAAGAGCCTCTGAGAGGCTGCGCAAAACAGGACAGCCGTTCCAAGTGCTGAAAGGAACCTGCAGCAGCCTTACAGGCAAAGTATATTTTAGTAGCACAGCACTGAATATTTAAAAGTCAAATCCCCTGCTGCACATTAGTCATTAGTGTTCTCTCTCTCATGCATAGACATACAGACCCAGACACACACATACAGACACACATACACACACACACACACACACATTTTCTCACAGTCTGATTGTCTTTTTACCTTTTCCTGTGACTCCCTCTTTCCTCTTCCACTTCTCCTTTCTCTCCCTTTTTTCCCCTCCATCTCCTCCTTTTCCTTTCCCTTTCTTTCCATCACACTTTCTTACTTTCTCTCACTTTTCTTGTCTCTGGGGTAAGACATCCAACACCCACAATTTAAATTAGGAGTCTATTTTGGCTCACTTTTCAGTCCACGGTTAGCTGGACTGAAGAAATAGCATGGCGTAGGGGTCTGGAGGCGGAAAAGCTGCTCACCCCCTGGACACTGGAAGAAGAGGGAATGCAGGAGCCAGGAATGGAGGGACACCCCTGGGGATGCCTGCTGACCCTACTCAGTTCTGCCTATGAAGCTCTGCTGGACATTAGATGCAAGCCATGGAAGTTGCCCTCATGCATCCCTTCCATTAAAACTGTGAAATTCTATTACTATATGGCTGTACTGGTTTTTCTTCCTTTTTCATAAAGATAGAATTCTAGGCCTTGCACATGTTAGGCAAGAGCTCTGCCACTGAGCTATATCCCCCACCTTGATGATTCTCCTTATATTACAAAGCCCTAAGAAGAAAAAGGCGGGGGATAGGGAGGAAAAAATACGTACGTCTGTATCTTTAATGTCTGGATGCTCAAGAGTTGTCCAGTGACTGCCAAAAGTATAGAGAGAAGTTACTTCTCAGAATAGGGAGACCCAGGTGTCCTAATCATCACAAGTCAATCATCTCCATAAGACAGTGACGTCATAAGAAATGGTAGCAGGCTGGAGCCCGAGTCACAGGCTGCCAGGATTCAGGCTAAAGCCATTTCACTTGGTGATTTTGGAAAATCGACAGTATTCAAGCCTTGCTATTAGAGTATTTTGAACCAACCTTCTGCAGAGTTCTGAGGAACTAAACTCAAACTCATGTGTTGCGCCCGCCCCCACCCTGTTGGATGCAGCAGCCACCCTGATGTCCTCCAGACATGCCGTGTGGCACCAAGAGCAGAGGAGGTGGAACATTAGAAGAGAGATCAGGGAAGGTGATCAGAGGGGTCAGGGTAGACAACGGCAGCTGTGGGAGCGCATTTCTTTTTATGTAGCTAATTCAGAATAAATATATTCTCCACTGGGCAATGGGCCACTGAAATAATGTTAAGTGTGGTTGTCAATCCATAAAAACAGACCCAAAGAGGACTGCTTTTCACCTACTAAATGTGCAAAGCTTCTAAACATACAATGCCAAGGACTGTCAAAGGGATATGGTAAAAGCAAGTCCAGGGGACTCATAAAGTGACAAATTGGCAGGAGAGTTTGGAATGCTGTCTGATGGAACAGTGAGATCCTTAAACTGTTTCATATCCATTGACACAGCAATGCACCTCCTAAGCAGGATTCTAAAAATATATTCTGAAGTGGCTGAAATATTAATGCAGAGATATGCATCACAGTATTATTCATTATTACACCAAAAAAAAAAAAAAAGAAGAAAAATTTAAGCAGCTTTAATATCCACCAGTAGGGAAATACTAAAGAAAAACATTTTTTTTTTCTGAATTTAGGACAGGGTCTACAGGGTCTATAAAGTCTCACTACATAGATCAGACTTGTAGTGGTCCTCCTGTTTTCAGTCTCCCAAGTACTGGGATTACAAGCACACACCACCATGCCCAGTCCCAATCGCCATCTCAAAACAATTTGTGGGGAATTTTAAATATGGAAAATGTTTATGTACACAATGTTAGAATAAAAAATTATGAAATAACTTAAACTATGAGTGAGAAAATCTGAATATAAAATGATGACTTTTTTTCCTTTTTATCTGCAGTGCCTTAAAAACTAAGCCAGAAACGTTTAAAGGTGTGCAAAATCTCTGCAATCTACCAATGATACTTTAATGATTTGGGAGAAAGGGATGTTCTTACAGCTGCAGCCGGAGGGCCATGAGTTTTCCAATACTTTAACTAAGAACTCAGAAGTTAAACCTGCCTGCCAGCACACCGTGCTGATCAGCTAAGATGCTCCTTTAGAGTATTAAAATAATCTGCTTAGTTTGTCACATGCATTTTGCTTTTATTCTCAGAAAACTGTAGACTGAGAGGCAGGAATTCCGACACTCACTTAAAACATCTAAGTCGACACACCAGCCACTTTTCTGAAGTATGGCTCCCTGAGAAAAGAAACTGGATAAACGTTTCCTTCTGAGATTCTTCAACTCTGATAACTTTCTATAATTATCCTTTATTGAATTAAAATAACCACAGCCCTGATTACTCACCCACATGCAAGATTTTCAGAAATCTTTGGAGCACTTTCCCAAATCCCCCAGGGTTTTCTGCAGTTGCAAAATCAGAGGGTTTAGCTGAACTGGATATTGCTTGAGCATACAGCGTTCCAAGCTGGCTTACTGAACTTCTCTGGGAAGATTTTAGGAACTGTATTTTGATGATTAAATGGAACCAGAAGAGTGTTGCAACCATGTCCTGAGGGCTCTGTGGCTGAGAAATGTCACTCTTGCTTAGAAACCTCTCCTGGGGGACCACCAGGCTGGCCTGGGGTGGGGGGCCCAGGAACATCTAGAGGACCTATTTAATACATTTAATACATTCCTACAGCATCTGCTGGCCTGAGAATTGGGCATTGTCTGCCTTCTGTATTCTGGATGCCTGTACTTGTCAGATAGGTACTAGAAATGTGGGCTGGGGATACAGCTCAGCTGCCTGAGGCCTGCCTGGAAAGTGTGAGGTTGTGAGTTGGATTCCAGGTTCCAAAAGAAACAAAAGAAGATCTAGAAATGTTTCCTTCTACTCTGTGGCTTGCTGGTTACCTTTATTAGTAATGGTTTTAAAATATTTTATAAAATTTGATTTATTGGTTTTTTTCTATTAATCTTAGCATTTTTAAGTTTTTCTGCCAAATAGTTGCCTATTCCACAATTGCAAAGACACTTTTCCATATTTTCTTTGAGAATCTTTGTGACTTTAATTTTTTTAATTTATTTTTATTTCAATGTACTGTATACAAATATTAATACAGAAATATTTAAAAAGTCTTCTTATTCCATGGAAAAGTAAAATTTCATAGCAAAGCAATTACAGAATACAGTAGTAGAATGTATATCACAATCCTAAGAGAATGGACAAAGTGCTACTCAGAGTACAAATCACAGACAAAAGAAGACATGGAATAAATGAACTTTTTGAGGTATAAAGTGGGGTTTAAACTTGATTTTTCCCTTTGTGTACTTATGTTATTATTCTATGATTATCCTGTTGAGAAAATAACAAAAATAACACCTTCTCCCAGCACTTGGGAGGCTGAGGCAGGAGGATCGATGTGAGTTCAAGCCTGGACTACAAAAGTGAGCTCAAGGCCAGCCGGAACTGTATAGTGAAACCCTGTCTCAAAAAGACAAAAATAAAATAACACCTTTGCTTCTGTATTGAATTTTTTTGATGCTTTTCTGGAAAATCAGTTGAACGCACATATATAAGTTTATGGCCAGACTTTGCTCCACTCCACTGACCTAAACTTATATCAGCAGCACACTGCCCTGATCAAAGGATTTGATAGTCTCTTTCAGGCCCAGTTAGTTAGGCTTTCCCATTTGGTTCATAGACCTTTGTCTTTTCCAGATAAATTTTAGAAGGAGTTCTTTAGTTTCTATAAAATGTGTGTTGAGATTAAGAGTGAGAGTGCAGGGTCTGGCAAGATAGCTCAGTGGAATAAGTGCTTGCCTGGCAAACCCAAGGACCTGAGTTCAATTCCCGGTTCTGAAAAAAAAAAAAAAAAAAAGCGTGAGAGTGCATTTATCTACAGATAAATTTGAAGACAATGGACATCTTAAGCACACTGAATTTGCTAATTCATGAACATGATATATTATGCCATGGTATTTTGTGGCTTTTAAATTCTATTTTAGGTTGATATTAAAATCTCTTAGCTTCCCACTCCTTGCTGTTAGCCTGTAGAAATACAGTTGACTCAGCTCATGTGCCCTGTAACTTTGCTGAAACTCCTTATGCTAGTAGTTGTTCTGTTCTGATAGTTGAGGGTTCTTTAGCCTTCCCTACATAAACCATCATGCCATTTGCATGTAAAGGCCATTTTATTACTTTAGTTTCCATCCATGTGCCTTGTTATAGTTATAAGATATAAAGTTGTCATACAAAATAAACAGTGAACATATTAAGTGGGTACAAGCTGATGAGTTGCAAAATACATATAGACCCACAGGTCCCCACTAGAATCAAGATAACGTACATGTCCATTAGGCTAAATATTTTCATGCTTGGTATGCCCATGCTGTTCTACCACCCCACATTGCATGCTTTTTATCTCTCTAATTGGCCTTGCCACCTTGGCTAGAGCTCCATACTGCATCATCAGGATGAACGTGAATGCCTCCTCGCGAAGTCAACAAATATTGAAAGGATGATAAGGAAATATCGTGAATATCTTTAGGCCAAGGTTTGGCAACTTAGACTAATTATCCTACATGAGTGAAGCTCGTTGAAAATGAAGCTAAAAAGAATAGAAAGTCTTAATTTATTGGCTATGGGTTGTTGCCCCTCTGCCATGCACCACTCTGCCTTGGTTCCAGCCAATTATGAATTCTAACTTCTTCAAGCTGTGAATAAACCTATTCTCCTTTGATCAGGGCTGTGGAGTATATTTCGTCTTAACAATGAGAAAAGTAACTAAGCCACCCAGAGGAAGCGTTTCCCTCTTCCACGGACCAAATGCTCTCGTTTCTGCCAGTTTGGAAGCATTTTCTGCTGACTTTAATCTCAATCGTCCCTTGTTATTTCACAGTTCGACTTGCAAGGACTCACTGTTTCATGGATTTTCAAAGAATATTTATGTACAGCCTCCAATATTGCCAGTTTCACTGCTAACCCACAACAATTATGGAATGTTGGACTATGTATACAACTACTCCCTCTTTGTACAAAGAGAAGAAATA
>PVKN010014037.1:0-19491 GCA_004027915.1 Capromys pilorides | reverse complement strand
CTGTTCTCACTGGAATAGCTGAAGCTTCATATGGCTTCCATTGAGATGTGTCATTTGTGTCCATTGAAACATATGCACCTTTGCAAACTCAAGCTTTACCTGAGATGAACTGCTCAAGCTCTCTAGTAATGTCATGTGCTAGAAATCAAGATAAGATATTGAAGAAGAAAGCTTTTTCTTTTTTGACATTTTTAATACCTGTGATGACCAGAGACTTTAAAAGATTTATTCTGTAGTGTCAGAGTATTTGTACTTGCAGTCATTTTCTAGAATTAAGAGTAGATACTTGAGTCCCAACTGAGGAAGCATATTTAACCTTGACCATTTATATCTGGAGTATAATGTAATTGTACATATTTAAACAACGAGACTTAGCTGAATGTACAACTAATAAGCTTAGGCATTTGTGATTGTCTAGGTAAGATAGGTTCTCCTCTGTGTCAGAGCCTTTTGCATCCTGTGGTTCCTATAAAGGAGCAGTGGTATTTACAAGGACTTATTCTCCAACAAGTACTGTATATTTTATGTTTCTTACAAATGAAGAAGTGTCACTGAGTAGTGTAATGATTTTCATAAATGAAAATGATCAATTCTTTTGGGTCATTCATATGCATTCAGCTGAGTTTTGGTGGCTTATGATAGTACTTATGCAAAATGGAGTTGATCATTCTACAGGGAAAATAGCATTTCACCTCTTAGAACATTTAGACAGTAATAAGTCGTGTCACTCTAGTCCAAATAGCTACATAGACTTTGCATAAAACGTAGACCCTGTCTATAGAGACCAGTGAGTTCTAAGCTTGATCTCTGAAGTGAGCTGGCCTGAACCTGTTTCTGCTGTGGTTTTCCGACTCCATCTTCTCACCGGTAGAGGAGAGGTGCCAGGGTCTCCCCCTCAGGGTTCTGAGATCCAGTGAGCAAAGTGCACAAGGGCTGCTTTGCCCTGGGCCTGCCTACACAAATGCTCCCTGAATGTTGGCTGTTATTGAGTATCTTGCAGTGAGAAAGTTTTGAATATCTGCTTTTTTGTCTCCATATCTATTTCATCATCAGAATTTCATTTTTCAACTGACTTTGCCAATGCATGCTCATAACCCTAATGTCAACCACATCTAACATTGCTGAACTATACCATACAGTTTATGGTATATTAGTTCTCCATTGTACTTTGTAAATAAATAGAGGTTTATTTAGCCAATTTGGAGGCAGAGTCTAAGATCAAGCAGCCTGATCAGTTCAGCCTCTGAAAAGGGTCTGTTTGAGCATGTCACACAGTAGGTGTGCGGCGTCAAAGCAGGAACATGTGCAGGAGAGAGAGATCACCTGGAGAGACAGGAAGCCACAGAGATAAGGGAGAGACCAAGCTTATTCTTTTTGTAGCAACAACTCTTGAGAATTAACCAGAGACCCAGAAGAGCTCTACCTACCCCTTCTGGGACAGCCCCTGGTGGTGGCCTAATCTTCTCCACCATGCTTCACCTCTCAAGGATCTCCCCACATTGCCACGCGTCCAGGCAAGCACCCAACACCTGAACCCTTGGCAGGGCTCTCTATCCATATCTGAACTGTAGTACGTGGGGTTTTATTTAAATTTGTACTTTTCCTATAGCATAAATGACACTGAAACAAGATTTTTCCAGGTGAGATAGAAATGGCACTAAAGTTCTCACACCTTCACAAGAAGCATTCACTTAGAATGCCTTTTATTTAGATCTCCTTAAAAAAAAAAACCTCTTTATCAATTTGTTTTGTTTCTTAAAAAGTGAGTGGAAATAGTTAAGTGAAATTGATATGGGATGGGTAGTATTCTATCCCAAAAGAAAAGATAGTAAGTTCATTAAAATGAGTGTGTTGGTACAATTTAACTATAACATCAGAACATAGTGATTAAAATATAAACATTTTATGTTTGATTATCCTGTTTATAGAGATACATTAACCAATAAAGTCATTTGAAGTTCATAGTAATAAAAATGCTTCCGGACAAATTAAAAATTTTTATTAAATTCATTTTGTTTGTGAGCTCAACTTTAGAGATGAGTGTTTGCATAGGTACGGTTGGTAATGGAGGCTAGAAAAAGTCCTGGCTCTTGTTTGGAGACCTAAAAAGGTAATGTGCATATTTTAATTCTTAAGGTATCCTTCCAATGAGATCTGGTTTGTCTGCCTCCGCTTGACATTGTGGTCCTCCTTCCTCAGCCTCCTAGAGTGTTTGCATTTACAGGCATGCACCACTGTTCCTGGCTTCCCTTTTTACAGATTAAGAGGATGGAGGACCCCCGAGAGGAGCAGGCACTCATAATCCCACAGCCACCTCTTGCATTGCTCTGGCCTTGCTCCCCGGGTATGTTGGTCCCTTCTGCTAAAGCAAAGCAGTGAGATGGTTGAGAGTTCCTAAAGACTAGTGTCTTTTTACTCTTTAGCAGACAATATGGGATGTTTGACAAAATACAAAAGAAAAATACTAATTGATATAATTGTTTTTATAAGTAGAAAGTTTGTGCTATATAAATTTAGCATTTTTATACATCTTTAAACAATTGATCTGCTTTGTTTCTTGAAGTCTACAGAATCTTTTGAGAGCTGCAGAGGACTTGGCTAGGATGCAAATAGTATGTTGTCATGGAATTCTAATGATTCAGAGCTGGAAAGAACTTCAGAGAATTCAGCTTCCCTTTTTACCAAAGAGCCAATTCCATGTGGCCTCAGGGATCAGTCCCAGATCCTTCTCCAGACAGCAGTAACCCTGTGGTGGGAAGGGGGCAAGATTAGTGTGTCCCCAGAGAGTCTCCCTTCCAGCAAAGTCTCCTCTCTGCATCAGGAAATGAGACTCCCCAGGGTTTGGTCTCTCTGGTTTCTGTGGAGTCTACTCTCATCACTGTGGACCATGCCATAATTGGTTGTTCTTTTTGTGAACATTCAGGATGTTCCATAAAGTCACTAGATAATGCTAAATTTTTTATTGTTTGACAAACTTAGGTTGTCCAGGTATTGACTCTCAAATGAACTGTAAAAACAATGTCATACTTGATAATTTTGTTGTTCCTAATTCAGAGTTGCCCACCTGAGACAGTTTATGCTGCCTATTTGATAATGGATAAAGCGTCACAGAACTGCAGCGGATCATAAGTGCTCTGAGGACAGCACGTGAATGGGGAGCCTCTGGCTCCATCCCTGCTAGCCATGAGCTTGTTCATGGATCGCGAGGATGCACCTGCCCTTAGTCGAAGAGCCTCCTGCTCTGCAAGAGGTGGAGCGGGATTAACTCTCTTTTAACTCTGTAATTCTGAAGTGGAAAGTCATTGAGTAAAATGGCCAGTAAAATAACTATGGATCTATCGGCTTTGATTTTTCAAAACTTAGTATGAATATAAATTACAAATGTTTTAAGTAGTTTATAATTCTTAGGGCCCAGTGCAAAATGAAAATATGGGGCTCATTTTCAAAAATTATTAAAAATTTTGAGATGGTGAAAGGAGCAGTATAGTGCCAGGATCTTAAGAGTTGCGCAACCGTGAAGCTGGCCCAGACCATTTAGGAAGAGTCTGTGATTTGCCAGGAGCCATACTGAGCAGCATGGATGCAGTGGTCTGTGGTACAGCCCTGCCACTGTCTTCATGGGACCTAGTAGTGGAGAGAACTATGAAAGAAATAATCCCTTGATGATGACTCTTAGTGAAAATTGGGCAGACATCAACAAGGTCAAGGACACAGTGCCGTGGGAGTGCATCTCCATGAATTTCACCTGGGCTGGTCACATAGGTTTGTATGTTTTACTTTAATATAATCATGTTTACACAGTGTGGGATTTCTTTTCCATCCTTTCCAGCCATACATAGAAGAAATTTGTGAAAGTCTTCGAGGCAACATTTTCCAAAAGTTTATGGAAAGGTATGCAATTTTATGCATATGTATTTGTACATATTGGCCATGACCTGTGTGTTAGCCTTCATGTTAAACTATTTCCTCTATACTTGATAATTTAGGGTTTTTGTAGCTTTGAATCCCTTTGACATTTGACCCTTTAGCTTCAACTGATCTAAATTTTGAATAAACAAGGGACCTCAGTTGTAAAAGTATCTTATTGGGAAACTTTTGCTAATGCAAGTATGGGAATAATTTAGCAGATTCAATTTTTTCTATTGTAAAGGCATATCTGAGGCAACATTTTCTGATAGCTGTACTGATAGAATTTAAGGGTATAAGCTAAAGCATGTTTATGATTGTATGCACCATGAAAACGCCTAAGAATTCTGTCCCTGTGGGTTAATCAACCCATAGGGCATGTTTGTCATGTAACATTCTGCAGTTTGCCAGTGATAGCTACACTGTCTCATGTACCGTGTGGACACCCACCCCTCAGTTCTTCTGCAGGGCATACCTCTGCTAGTGCACTGTAGGCTTCCTATAGAGAGTCTGTCTTCACGCTCACTGTCCTCTCCCTAAGTGGACTTATTTCAAGGCAGCTGACATGATGATCGTGTCTCATTGCTGCCAATGTGTGCAGCTGCTCAGTAATTACAGTTAAAGAACAGACGCTGCTTTTCTGTAGTTTTCTTCTCCACATACTCACAGAGCTAAAGCAATTAAAAACTATGTTGTGATTCTAGTAGAGTTCAAGAGATAATTTTATCCTGGAGTGGAGTCAATACTTGGAGAAATCCATGTGCATATGAGTGATTATATTCTTCTGAGCCACAATAGAAGCTCTTGCCAGCAGGCAGCATGGTAAGGCTGAGGAAAGGGCTGCTGACTCTGGGCTGGCTTCCATCTCCATTGCTGGTGCTTCTCAGACCGAGCCTTCCTACCTCTTCGGTCACCCCTGTGTTCCTGTGACCCTCGGGAAACAGGAGAGATGGACTGGTAATTGGAAGCCAGGAGGCAGGTCTTCCTTGATGGGTTGTAACTCTAAAGTACATCCTTCTGCAAGCTTTTCCCTCCCAGAGATAGCCATCCCCTGTTCCAGGGAATACAAGGAAAGCTGCTTGCATTCCAGAAAGCATGCTTCCCGCATGTTTTGAAGTATTTAAAGTTTTGTGTAAATTATTTTAAAAATCATTTTGTTAATCCTTAGACCTTTTATTTATTTTCTCTTAATGCATTCTCAAATTAGAAAAAGCAGTTCCATGTCAAGTCACATGTTTTGGTTTTGGAAGCACAGGTCCTCTATAAAGATGGCTGTGCAGCGTTCAGCATCTCAGGCGCTGGTGGGCAGGGCTTGCAGCTCTGGTGACTCCCTCCTAGTGGCCACCTGCAGGCTTGAACTAGGACAGGGACTAAAATGATGGGGCTGGCTGTGGGAGCCTGGATCTGGAGGCTTCTGAGTCTGCTGCTCAGGCAGTGAGCTTCTGGAGCTCTGCAGCATGGAGACTGACAGCTTTACGGTCCAAACAGCCTCTGCCTGCCCTGCATCCAGGCATTTCTGGGTCTTTAACTGCTGGTCTTGGGCCTCTCTGGGAGCTCTGTTATCTTCATCAAGGCTTCTCCTTCTTACTCCGGTGTTGATCAAGAATAGTTCAAGACCAGGGAGACAGCTCAGTAGAATAAGCACCTGCCTGGCAAGTGCAAGGTCCTGAGTTCAATCTCCGGTACCGCAAAATAAATAAATAAATAAGTAAGTAAGTAAGTAAGTAAGTAAATAAATAAATAAATAAGCAAGCAAGCACACTGAAGGCACCCAGAGGTAGACAAGGCTAGACCCTGACACCCACAGGACAACGGAGAGAGAAACTTGTCACAACAAATCCATGTCTAGTGAGCAAACATGCACCTGCTTCTCTATTCCTGGTTCACTAACCCTTCAGGGGTACTGTAAGGAGTGCCAAGTCACCCATGGCTCCTTACCACTAGCTCAGAACACCAGGGCCTGGGTAAAAGGAGTGAGCATGAGCCCATGAGTCCAATGGAAGCTCAGAAACCAGCTATGGATTTATAAAAGCAGAGGACACTCATATGGCTACTCCTGCAGGTACATGCTGGAAGAATTTGCAGTTTCTCAAAAGATAATGTCGGTTCACCAACCTCATGAAGCTGTTAGGAAGAAAATGAAATGCTCTTTGAAAGTTACAAAGCAGGTGCAGGAATGGGCTTCGATCCCTGGGCCTGCCCCCAGGGCGCACTGAGATGGTAATCCCAGCTCTTGTGAGGCTGTAAACAGGCAGATCAGTACAAGTCCGATCTAGTAGTGAGACCCTGTAGACCCTTCCCCTAAAAAAAAATAGTCACAAAGAATTCTTCTGATTTTGAGTTCTAATCTCGTTGATACTAGAATCATTTATAAAGGAGCCTTAGCTTTGTTAAAGTACTTCGCAGTGCAAGGTCCTGGCTGTTACCTCCATGCCTAGTGGGCAGACATTATTATTAACTAAAACTCAGGGAATTATAGTAGTCATGTGTTCTAAGGCTTTCTCTCATGCTGATGCTGATGCTGATGCCTATAACGTACACTTTGTAGAAATCCCTTCTGACCTTCCTCTCTTTGTTTTCCCCTGTTTTGCTTTTTCATTCTAAGTACAATGAATCCTGTGTCTTTGTAAGGAATCATGCAAGAGGCTAGATGAGATGCAGTTTTTACCCAAAATAGTCTCTGCTTTCAAGGAGAGTTCAGTTTGGCTCTTTTTTTTTTTTTTTTTTATTCTTTTCATCTGTTTTTTGTTGTTGTTGTACCAGGAGTCAAGCTTGGGACCTTGCATTTGCCAGGCAGGCACTTATGCTGCTGAGCTATCTCCCTGGCCCTCCTTTCATCTTTTTGTTCTTCTCCTGCCTTGTACCTTTCCCTGCCTTCCCTCCCTCCTTCCTTCCTTCCTTTCCTCCCTCCTTTCCTCCTTCTCTTCTTCTCTCTCTCTCTCTCTCTCTCTCTCTCTCTCTCTCTCTCTCTCTCTCTCTCTGTATGTATGATGCTGAGTAGCAGACCTGGGCCCTTGCACATCCTAAGCAAGTGCCTTAGCACTGAACTATGCCTCAGCCCCATAGCAAACATCTATTTAGTAATTAACTTACAGATAAATTAATTAAATAGATTGATTAAAAAGCAATCAAAATAATGTATTAAGAAGATATTGATAGTTATTTTTGTTAATTCATGGTTAAAGAAAATAGTTGCTGAGGAGTGTAGAAGCCTGTCAGGGTGACAATGAATCTTGGGCTACTAATTTGAAAGCTTCTCTTCCACTGTCTTCAAGAGGCAGTGCTAAATTTTTATTAAGAAGCCTGGGTCCACCTGTGATCCACACCCCTCTCACCATGTGACTTGGCCGTGCCACTTGCTATTAGGCTGCCTTAATCTTTTCTACAGTGTGAGAGGATCCCAGTAGCACCTGTCCTTAGAACTATTGAAAGGAGCATACATATGTGCTAACACCTGGTAAGCACAGTTTTTCATCCTTTACCACTCTTAAAATTATTTATAAACAATATTTTTTCATTATTTAAATCTGTACTTTCCCACATAGTAGCCACTAACCACATTAGATATTTAGCACTTGCTGGGCATGGTGGTGCACACCTATAATCCTAGTGCTCAGGAGGCTGAGGCAGGAGGATAACTGTGAGTTCAAGGCCAGCCTGAACTACATAGTGAGACTCTGACTCAAAAAAAAAAAAAAAAGATACTGAACACCTAAAATGAGACAAGACAAAAATTCAAATAACATTTTAAATGCAAAATCTCATACACAAGATTTTAAAGATCTTTTGTATAAACAAGAATGTAGAGTGTCCTGTTGATAAATTCATACTGATATTGTAGAATAATTATTTTTAAGCCATTTGGTCAAGGAAATGTTACGTATGTGACTTGTGTTATCTCCCTGTTGAATAATGCTACGTCAGATAGAAATGTCAGCATGTTTATGACAAGGGAGAGACGTGAGTCTTTTATTTGATTTGTAAAGTAAAGCAGTGATTATTGGTGAGTGCTTTGTGAAAAAAATCATTGAGATAATGTTCTCTGAGAACCAACACAAGTTATGCAACTCTAGTTTATTGTTCCACATGTCCATTTATGTCGTGTTTAACTTCTCAGTAATTATTTGTGTTTTCTTTTAGTGACAAGTTCACTAGATTTTGTCAGTGGAAAAATGTAGAATTAAATATTCATGTGAGTATCATCATTTTATTTTTCCTTTCTTAAATTAAAAATTCTTTGGCTTAACCTCATGAGAAAATACTCCGGAGCATACTCCCCGAGGGTGCGCTGCCTAAACAGATGTCTTCCGTATAGCTCTTGTGCTGAAGTCCTGCCTCCGCCCTTGCTTACAGGCAGACAGTTGGAGTTTTAACTGTTTTCACACTAATAGATGAATGTGTTTGTTCATGTAAGAAAGGCTATTTTAAGCAGTAATTGACCCTTTCACAAAAATAGTAGTCAAAATACAAATAATCTCCATACAACTTCCAGTCCTTGTCGTTTGCCATTCTTAACAAGTCCTTTTTCTTTTTCACATTATTAGGCATGATAAAAAAACATTGGATGTAATAATAAAAATAACATCTTTTAGAAGAATAAGATTCTAGCTTTTTTATTATTTTGAGAATGACAAAATCAGTCTTTAAAAGCAGGCTGCTTCCTAGCATGTTTCCTCAGGCTTCCTCAGCATCGGTGCTCCTGGAATGTCATCTTTAGTTCTCTGTAGACTTCACGTTCCTCACGCAGCCCTTCTGACCCCTTTATCACCTCCCTCCCATAGGCTTGGAACAGGGGAAAGAATCCACTGGAGCCATGGGGCCTCCTCCCTCTCTCCCTCTTTCCCTCCCTCCCTTCCTTCTTTTTTATACTTTGAAACAGTACTATTGGAAGAAGAATCTTCTTTAGCCTCCTTTTCTTTTATATTACCTGGCAAGATTTAGAAGAGGCTATCAGACACATTTTAAAAATTCCCAACATCCCCCATGGATCTTCCTGTCTCTGCTCTGCAGGCAGACCTCAGGTACTCGCAAACTGAGCATCAGCTGTGATGTCCGGGGGCAAAGCTGGTGCACGTTGTGGTTAGAGAGAAGAAATAAGATAAGTGAAGAGAAGACAAGGAAAGCATGACTTTAAACATTGTTGTTATAAGAAGACCATAACTTTTGGGAGTCAGCCAGAGTTACCCATGGCTATCCCATGTCAGCATTCCTTTACTTAAATTGAGACTGTATTGCTACCATACCCGTCACACCCAAAATTCCTCAAGAATACCAAAAGTGCATAAGTTGACTTAATTAAAAAATGAGGAGGGGCCAGTGAGATGGCTCAACGATCTAAAACACCTGCTTAGGCAAGCTTAGGCAATCACAGGGACCAAGGTTTGATCCCCGGCACCACATGCTGCACCAGCCCCAGCCCCAGGGCAGGCTGAGCCGGCCATAATATAAAAAAAAAAATTAAAAAATAAAAAGTATAAATAAATAAATAATAAGGAGCCTGATCCAAGATAAAGGAACAAATTGAGCAAACACAAAAAGTATTTAAATTAGTTATTTTTGAAAACCCACTCATGTCTGTAAAATGAGTGAATGTCCCTCTTAGGGGTGGCCACCTTCTCCTAGGCTTTTCCACCACTTTATATTCTAAACTGTATTGCATCTCATTTCTCTAAGCACTGATACTCCACTCTTTGGTGCATTTTAAAATCTTTGCTAATAAATCCTTGTCATCCCTCTTACTACCATATCCTAAAAATTCTTTTTCCACAATGGGAGTCACCAAACAGAAGAATGAGCTAAGCTCCTTATTTTAGCATAAGAAATCTCTCAGATCCAGTGACAAGTTGATACCTTGTGATGCTTCTAGTGTTGTGTGGGGCAGCACCCTCAGAGTCTTCACCCTGCATTTGCCAGCAGCAGACATTTGCAACTGTCTGATGGCCTCTTGCCATGAATGTAAGATTCGCTATCTATCTGTGTGCTTCTAATGCTATTAAAGCTACTTATCTACTAGAGCACTGCTGAATGAGTGATTTCTAAGAAAAAGAAAGAGGAAAGCACTGATGAATAAAGCCTCTTCCTGTTCTTTGCCTCATGCTCACATGCCCAGCATGAGTCCTGTCTCTTTGCTGATGTTATCAGTAAGGAATTCACATGGCTGGCATCTGTTGGGTTTTCTGATCTGCCGGACATTATCTTGAAGATACAGATGCCTTGGACCTGGACTCTCATCTTTCTACCCTGAGAGTTCCTGCAATTGTTGAATTGTTCCCAAATTGTGGGTTCAGCATGGCTAAAGGTACTTCTCACTTTGACCAGAAATTCCACACATACTAATACTGTTCAGGCTGTCACAGTCTAAGATTTAAGCCAACAGCTGACATGGTGCCCGCTATGTGCTCTTCTCCTTTGTCTCCGCTTTGTGCCTCATGTCCCTGCACTACCCAGAGGAGGTTACAGGCAGTCTGACTACCCCTGTGCATTACACCATGTAGCTCAAACAGTCAGCTGTGCAAGGGGTCGATTCCCATTACCACATTGCTCATATATTTTGTGTGAAAACAAATCTTTGTAATGATATAACTTTATGTAATTTGACGTTGTCATTTTGCACTTTGATTTCACAGTTGACCATGAATGATTTCAGTGTACACAGGATTATTGGACGAGGAGGATTTGGTGAAGTATATGGTTGCAGGAAAGCAGACACTGGGAAAATGTAAGCCTTCATCTTTATACATTTTACAGAGCTGTTAATACAATTTATGTTTGTGCCCATAGAAAATCCCTATGCAGAAACATGGAAGTCCATGATCTTTCTCTGGAAATAAGCTATCACAGAAAGAAATAGTCTCTTTGCTGTGAAGCACGTGAATGAGAACATTAAGTACATGTCAGGGCTTGTGGGAGTTAACAGTGACCATGTATGGACTGCCCACTTGGCTTGGACTGTGCCAGAAAGCAGGGGCCAAGAGATCAACAAGGTGCAATTCCAAATAGCTGGGAGCCTGTGTGATGTTTGCCTTCCAGTCAGACCACACTGAGGAATTCTTTGCTTTACATAAGAGAGACTTTCTTTTCTAAGTAAAGACCAACCTCTGTGGTTAAGCGTAGGCATTTGGAGGTTACCTGCATTTCAGGAGATGTCAGTGTCATGAGTTAATAGTAGACACTGGAGGTGGGGCCCCATGTTTGGCAGTGATTGTGTGCTACATCCCTCTCAGAGCAAATACCTGTGGGAGATCAAGGTATTGAGGGCATTAAGTGCCATAGTCTCCTGGGAAGGGTTCCTAAGCATGGGGGAAATTGTTCTTTTTTAATCAGATGTGAACATATTCCTAAAGACAAAAGAGAATGGAGGCATGATTCAGTAGACCCAGAACTACAACCGTGTTCAAGTGGCAGGCATTTTGAGACAATAGGCTAGGTGGAGTGGTATTTAAAACATGGTTTTTTATAAGATGATAAATCATCCAGGATACCTTGGGGTCCCATAATTCAGGGTCTGCCTCACCCTGCATGTGTTCCCAGTACAGCCTATGCAGGTTTCCGCCCAGCTCTGTTCACATGCCTGTCCTTTGTTTTTAATGGTCTGTAGCTGCCATTATTTAGAATCTAAAGTTATCCCTCACTGTTTTGGGGCTCTGTGCAAGGTGAGCAGAGAGGCCTAGCAGTAAGTTGAAGTCTGTGGTCCTGAGATAGAGCAGTGTCCTACCCAGACACTGGGTCGAATCACACCAGCAAGGGCAGGGTGGCTATCCCAGGTGCATTTTGTGACCTGTGCTTCACATCCTGGTCAAGAAATGAGAGTTCTTTGTTGTGAGAATTAAATGAGGTGAGCAAGCTTGGGAACCTTCCTCTTCCATAGTAAGTGCTGGAGTACAAAGCAGGTCTTCTTCAACCCTGCCCTCTGCCTTAGAAGTTTTTCCTATTCTATACTGGCTCAGTGGACTTTTGATCCTAATTAATACAGTTTACTTGTTGCTTACTATATCTTCATTAAGGCTTTAGTTTTGCTTCATTTTAACTTATGGAAGTACCTAGAATATCTAGTCTGTCATATAATGTTATATAAGTAAATAATACCACTTGATCTCTTTGTATGAAATTATTATTTTATTTCACTCTCAGAAACCACCAGATGTGGTCTATATTCTCCCTTAAACAGGCATGATGGTGCATGCCTCCCACTTGGGAAGCTGAAGCAGGAGGATTATTAGAGGCCAGTGGTTTGAGACTATTCTGGACAGCATAGCAAGATCCTGTCTAACCAGCAACAGTAAACTCTGTGTTGTATAGATAAGGTAGAAAGGGTTATTAAGAGGCACACAAAAGAAAGTGGCCAGGCACTGCATATTGGCCAGCTTTCCCATCACTGGCCAGACTATCCAACACCCACAATTTAAGGAGGGAAGATCTAACTTGGCTCATCGTTTCCGAAGTTTCAGTTCATGATCTCTGGCTCTAAGGCAGAAATATTGTGGAGGAAGACTGTGGCAGAGCAAAGCGACTTGCTTCCCAGAGTCTGGGACACAGAACACAGGGAAAGATCACCAGCAGGGACCACTTCCTCCCCAGGGCCCAGCCTTCCCGCAGCACATGCAACCATGAACATCTGTGAATTGAGTATAGCGCCCCCTGATCCAGCCACCTTAGGAATCTCTTCATGCAGTCAGGAAATCAAGTTTAACTGGCATGCCTTCAGCCCTAGAAATCCTTTTTATTTCTTTTGTTGTTGTCGTTACTGTTTTTTGTTTTTGTTTTATGTGTTTAATACAAAGTCTCACTACATAGATTGGACTCGAAATGATCTTCCCATTTTTAGCCTCCCAAGCTCTGGGATTACAGGCATGCGCTGCCACACTCAGTCTTTTATTTCATTTTTTAAACTTTTTTTATTAGCACTTATTTGTAATACATATGGATCACATTCATAATAGGGAAGTTGTTGGTTTTGAGACAGGGTCTTGCTGTGAGGTTTTAGGCCGACCTTGAACTTGTGGTAATCCTCCTGCCTCAGCTACCAAATGCTAGGATAATAGGCTAGGATTACAGATGTGAAGCGACACACCCGGCAGGAATTTGTACCTGCACATAGTATATCTTAATTCTTTCTCCCCCATTCTCCTCCCCGCCCTTTAACTCTTCTGCCTCTCCCATTTGCCAGAGCCTTGCTTCCATTTTTTCCTTCCATCCTTTTTTCTTTTTCCTCAAGACCATATCCTAAATTAGATGCACAGGATTAGATATCACACTGTGTGAGGAACGCAGAGGGTAAATAAGCATAATGGAGGATAGATACTGGAAAGTTAGAAGAACATATTCAAGTGGAGAGGAAAACAAGGGAGCAGTGAGGGGGAAGGAGAAAGGAGAAAAGAGAAGAAAAAACTCCTGGGAGTCCTACTCCGTTCTTGCCAGGCTGCAGGCTGCCAAGGAGGTCTTGCGTGCACTGACTTCAAGCCCCACCCTCAGCCCAAGAACTCACCACTCACAGCCTGGAGCTGTGTAGGGGTTCTTAATGGCCTTGTGACCAAGGCCTGCGTGTCCTGTCTGTTCTAGTATGAAAACCATCCTGGTAAAGAGTAATATTAGAAATAGTAAAAAATTTCTTAGCATAAAATGAAATATTTAAAGAATATGTCATTTTATATATTCTCAATATTTTATTTCATAATTAAGCATGCAAATGTCTTGCTAATTGATTCACTGTAAGAACATCTAGAAAAATGGATAAAATTCCCTAATTTGAACATTTGTCTCTGTATTTATGTAACATGGGTAAGTTTTAATTAATAAAATGTAAGTAGGTTTTCTGTAGTCCACCACTAAGATTCTTTCATCAACTAGGAAGTTTTAGTTGCCCACACAGAGTTACCAGTTCTGGAAGAAACTATAAAGGTATTGCATGTATTTCCTATTGGCTTTCTATGCCAGTTGAAAAGCTTCCTGTTTTCTTTTCTTTTGTCTATGATTATAGAATGTGCCAAAGAACTTGTCTGTGTTTTCTTAAAATGAGTTTGTTCCAAGTTCTTGAAAATCTCAAATTGTCAGTTGGTCTTCTCACTTAACTTTAACCAATGATAGATATGAAAATATTTTTTCATTATTTGAAATGTAATAAATTAAACATCAAAGTTAGAAACATTAATTTAGCATCTTATACTTTGTATGCTCTTATCCGTATTTGACTGCTAGTGAATTCACAATTCCAGTCTCCTAAATATGAAACATAGGCAAGGGCAGAGACCAGGTTCGATCCCCAACAGCACATGCTGCACCAGCCCCACCCCTAGGAGTGCTGAGCTAGTCACTGATACCAGGTGTGGTGGCACATGCTTGTAATCCTAGCATTAGAGAGGCTGAAAACAGGAGGATCACTATGAGTCTCAGCTGCATAGTAGGACCCTGCACCAAATACATAAAAATTACATAGATAGATAGATAGATAGATAGATAGATAGATAGATAGATAGATAGATAGATAGATATGAAATGTAGGCCTTCACTCCCAGTAGGCAGGAGCAGTGAACAAAATATTCTTTCAGTAAGTTCACTTATATTCATCTACATGTAATGAGAGAAATATCTTAAGTACTACTTCTTTCCCATAGTACATAAACCTGTATTTCTTATGTGGTGATTGAGTGGCATGTTGTGTTTCAGTTGTTTGGTTTTCGTTTGTTTGTTGGCATATACTAATATTGTACCCAGGGCCTTCCACTGAGCTATAGCTCCAGCCCATTTGTAATTTTTAGTTTAAGATAAGGTCTCTTAAATTGCTAGATTGGAATCAAACTCTGAATTCTCCACAGTGCTGCGATTATAGGCACGCATACCTTATTTGGCTCCATTTTACTTCTTTTAAACATTGCCCAAATATCTGGAAACTCTCAGCAAGGTGGTATGTATTGTTTACACCTGTCTAGATGTATTTATATTATAGATTTTTCTATAATCTTTATGCTTATAGGTATGCAATGAAATGCTTGGATAAGAAGAGGATCAAGATGAAGCAAGGAGAAACATTAGCCTTAAATGAAAGGATTATGTTGTCCCTTGTCAGTACAGGAGTAAGTATCCAGTTGCCAGCTTTGCTTTTAAAATTTGTCTACCTTGTAGCAGGATGGTGTATTTATTCCTGCTGGTTATAGGGCAGAGTAGTTCATAAGTGGGGTGGGATTTGATATCTCCTTGTACTTAAAATCAGAAGTTGGCAGAGCCCGGTTGCCTTCGCTGCACACCATGCCTTTTCCTTCAGTGCCTGTGACTTCTTTTCTCAAGAATATGGTAGCTCTATAGTAGCTGAGATGACCAAAAATAATCACAAGAGAAAAAAAAAAAATCACGTTAATATAGTGAAAGAAAAATGACTAAATGACAGAGCAGGACTGATCCTCAGAGGAAACAGAAGGGGAAGTAGTTCTTGCCTTCCATGAGCACATGGAGAGAGTGGCTTGGGTTGATCAAGTCTGAGTGGTCCTGTTAGAGCTGGCCCTTGTCAGTGTTCCCTTTGGACGTGGCTTTCTCTTGCCCTCTGCACTTGCTGCTCGGTCCTGCAGTAGACTTTTGCTATTTCCATTCCCAGGACTGCCATTCTACATGATTGGCATTTTGTGTCTGTGTCAAGCTGTCATTTTTAGTGTAGAACTGGTAGAAGCAAACTCTTAGCCTGGGTCATCTTCATTACAAAGCAGCTGCCCACTCTGACTTCTTAGTTTGTGTGTGTCATTGTCAGTGGGCTCCTGACTTGGGAGCTGAGTGAATTTAATAGTGAATTCCCACACCAACTGAGTTTATACCCAAAGAAATGGGGATGGGTCTAAATCTTACTACTAGATTCCCTTGGAGGTCACCTTTACCAAGTGGTGGAAAGCATTAAATTTTATTGGCTCACCCAAGAGTCCCTTAATAAGCAAGGAACCTGCAGCCCAGCATGATCAATTAGCTTGTCCCCAGTCCCAGATGCCCTGGGCAGGGCTCCCTTCATGCTTTGTGAACCAAGCACTTTGGATTTATCACCTGTGCTTATTGTATTATTCACAGTTTGTATTATTCTAGCTTTCGTCTTAGAAGAGCTCGTTCCTGTCGTAGCAGTAGAGCAAGATAATCTAGCAGCACTGTAACAAATGAAAGTGCCATGACTATAAATGATTTCTAATTATGTGCTTCTGCCTCCCAATATATGGATGTTAGACCTTTTACACTGGAGTCATTCTGTGTGTGTGACCAAGTATGAGTGCCTGATGGGGGTGGGGACGGTGCGAATGCCCATAGCTCCCAGCCTCTACTGGAATTGTCTGTGTCTTAAATTTCACACATGTGTGCCTTCACTGAATACTTTATGTGGTTATTACTATATTAATTTTTATCCCAAGCACTGAATAAGAAAGAAATAAGAATAAGAAAGCCTTTATGAAAATGTTTTGATGTAGAAAACCAAGGGATAGTTTTCATCTAACATTTTATTTGTTTTATTCCCATCAAGGAGAATATAGTTAAGCAGTGGTCTGACCTTAGAGGAAACCATTTTAAAATGAAGTTATGTTGGACCACTTCTTTGAACTAATTTAAAGAATTGTTTCTATTTTTATTGAAACATTGAACCATATGCTATTTTTATTTTTTATTTATTTTTTACAATTTTATTTATTCTTTTTTATTCATTTTGATGAGAAAAAAGATAAAATAGCAATGAAACAGTTTCAAAACAGGTTAGTAGGGCAGTTACAATAATTAATGCATTGCATATTGATATATTCTTAGTAGTTACTCAGAGCATGTGCTATTTTTAAAATGTATACATACAGAAGTTAATCTCAAGAGTTATAGTGAAGCTGCTTGGAACTGTTTACTTGCTAATCAAAGGCCACTTTGGGTAGATTTTTAATGCTGCCCGATTCAAATTAAGGTCATTAGGCAAAGCCCTGGGACAGCCTGTCTCCTAGTGGTTTCCTCTGCTGGAGGTCTGCCTTTGCTTTCAGTCATTGTCCCGGCAGGAATGGCTGTACTGCTTTCTTCTGCCAGGCTAGGGTAGTAGAAAGGGAAATGCGCATGTGCGAGAGCCAATAAAGTACCTGTGCAGCTGGGAGGAGCGCTCAGCAAGTTCACACACAAGGCCCAGGGCTTCATAGGCTGCATGCTCCGTGCTTTGCAGAACCACAGTGAGTCCCCGAAGGATTCGGGCACTTCCATGTGCTGAAATCCCAGAAGGGGATGAGGTGATGTCTGATTCGTTAGCTCAGGAATGTGCAGGCAAAGGGCTGTGAAAGATTGCTGGGACTTGGGAGGCGTCTGCCAGCGAGGAGGTGTATGTCCTGCAGGGCGAGGCTCTTGCTCACTCCTGGCAGGAAATCCAGAGGGATCTTTACACCTGAGAGTGCTCTACAAACCCCAGGGCACGTGCTCACCCTGGCCCACAGACCAGGCAGGTTGTCCTGACCCAAGGACCATGCTGGGATGCAGGTTCCTTGCTTTCATTAACCTCAGGCTTTGTCTTTGTATTTGTCATTGTTGTGGTCTCTTGTCACAGCACCTGGAAAGAGAGGGAGAGCAGCCTGTGGGTTGGCAGTGGTCCCTGATCTTTCTCCCTTATTTTTGCTTTACTCCATTTGTTGAGAAATACAGTGAGACTTGCATTGCAGTAATGGCAATAGATTTTATTCTGTAGCGAGAGACAGAAAAGCCCCATTCCCATAATATGAGGAGGGCTGGAGTGCTTCCTCTGGAGAGTAGGGAGCTGGTGGACCTTGGGGACCATGCAGAACCAGGAAAGGAGAAAGGGGGCCTGTCCACATGGGGCTCACCTGGGTTGCCTCTGGTGCTCACTGAAATTGGGCTCCCCTCTCACACAAGCTGAGAGATGAGTACCCTGTCTGAAGGTGTGGGGTGACTCACATAGCAGGTGCTTTGGCAGCCATGAGCTTGCTCAAGCCAGCATGTCACTGAGGATGAGGATCATCCTCAAAGTGCAGCCGAAAGCTTTGAGATACAGTGCCCGTGTTTACTCGTGTATTGAGAGGTCAAAATTGAAGCCTGATAAGAAAGAGGCCTGCGTAAAGTCTGGCTAGCTCTGGGCCAAGGACAGAGACCTTAACCATTGCTAAGGAGCCTCACCTTGTAAGGAAGACTCTGGAGAGAGTGACGAGGCGTGCCATTTGCATCTTACTGGCTACAAACTTTTCATCTCAAGCAAATTCTTTCCTTTTGGAGGAACCTTAATTTCCTTATCTTTAAAATGAAGATGTTGGGCCAGGTGAGACAGCTCAGCAGACTAAGTGCCTGCTTAGGCAAGTGCAGGGACCAGGGTTGGATCCCTGGCACCCCATGCTGCGCCAGCCCCACCCCCAGGCATGCTGAGCCAGCCACCAAGACCAGGCATGGTGGCATATGCCTACAATCCCAGTGCTGGGGAGACTGAGAACCAGAGGATCACTATGAGTCCAATCTGCATAGTGAGACCCTGTACCAAATACATTTAAAAAAAAAAAAAAAAAAAAAACTATTCATTTAAAATGAAAATGTGATTTTTTTTTTTCTTGAAAGTGCTGTTCCTACTCAGGTAGGAAGCCTGTGATTTTTTAGGTCTAAAATGTATGTCCCATCATAGTAACATGGTATTTTAAGCAGACTTCGACCTTTTGCTGTTGCAACATGTATCATCATGTTCAAAAATTCTCCCAAAGGGTCTCTCTGCCCCCCTGGTGATGTGGATGTAGTTACCAGCTCAAGCTGAGAATGATCTTGGCTTTACTGAGTTCTGGGCCCACTGGTTCTCTGCTGAGTAAGTGAATTATCAGGTCAGGAGCAAGGTGGGAAATCCCACTAAGGAAGAGACAGCATCTTCATAGGCTGCCAGAGAGGCATAGGTGGCACAGGTGAGCACCAGGCAGGATGGGCAACCAGAAAGGCCCTGGGCTCTTAGCAGAAAGCACTATTTCTCTTCTTAGACAAAATAAATTTTTTTTATTTTTTTATTTTTATGTATTTAGCGCAAGGTCTACAGAGTCTCACTACATAGATTGGACTCAAACTGATCCTCCTGTTTTCAGCCCCAAAGAACTGATATTACAGGCCTGTGCCACCACACCCAATCTCAGTCACTGTCTCAGTGCGCCCTGGGGCAGGGCCAGCACTGCACACCAGAAACAAACCCCCAGTCCCTTTACCTGCCTACACAGGTACTTTAGTCTGCAGAGCTCTATGGCCCACAACAAAGTAAGTCTTAAAAAAATAAATAAAATTAAAAAAATTTAGCACATGTTGGCCGTACATAATGATTAAATAATTCATTGTGGGGAATGGGTACATGTACATAACACATCTCAATTCTTCTTTTTCCCCTTCTCCTCTATACCCCTCTTTTTTGCCAGCATTATCTTCATTTATTTATCTTGTAAGTCCTTATAGAATTCTCATGCATACAGATTAACAACTGGACTAATCTGCCAAGCTAATAATAATAATAATAATAATCACATAAAACAGTTATACTAAATCAAGATGCAGTTTTAGATACATTGTTCATTCTAAACTACTATAATGTTTTTCTGTTTTTTCCTACTGTCTGTTTTAGACAAAATAAGTCTT
>PVKN010014036.1:0-19481 GCA_004027915.1 Capromys pilorides | reverse complement strand
CTATAGATCTATTTAAATAATCCTCAAACCTTTATCCCTCCCAGCTATGTGTTATGACAAATTTTCTTAGGTTTATTTCTTATTAGAGTTACCTCACTTGTTTGTTTTTATGTTTATTGTCTATCCATCCCAAGAGACTATAAGCCTCATGAGAACAAGATAAGTATTCTTCTGATTCATCACAGAATCTTTAGTTTGCATACTTAGTGATTGAATAAATAGACGAAAACTCTGCAGCATTTTATGTCCATATCAATGTCAGTTTGAATAATATGACAGGTGATAGACATAGCTGAATAAGCAAAAAAATCAAGTGTAAGAGCTTCAAGTTGAATTATAATTATATAATAATAAACATCCTAGCAACAATTTTTTGCTACATAATCTTCCCTAGATATTTAATAAGGTCTTTCCTGGTTCTAAAATGCCTTTGGTAGTTCTCTGAATCACTTTAATGTACTGCACTGCATCTATAGATAAAATTACTTTTTTTCTTTGAAGAATGTTGTTAGAATTCCCCATAGAGAAGGATGAGCCAGCTGCTTTCATATATGATTTTTCTTTTGTGTCTCATTACAGCTTCAGAAAATACAAAGAGAGTCAGACAACCTTGTTTGGAGCCAGTAATCTTTTCACAACAGATGTCCCAGGATTAATTTATAATGGAGACAACACACACACACACACACACACACACACACACACACACACAATAGCATGTCTGGTGAAACTGAACTTGCAATTTTTTTCTTTGATGAAGCTAGTTTGAAGACATATTCTGTACAACTCTTCAACAAATATTGGTAGTATCAGTTTCCGAGAGGTTGTGACAAGCAGTGAACAAAACGAACATGTCTCTGTGTTCATGACATGTACAAATGATGAAACAATGCTAAGGAAAATGAAACAGGAAATGGGCATAGGTTGCAACTATAGCTTTTGGTATTTTAGATAACACAGCTAAGGAAGACCTCTTTGATTTGAAGAATAGCTTGACACATAGAAAATTAAATGAGTAAATAAAAGTTGTGTAGCTATCTTGAAAAAGATGGTTTTCAGGCAGAAAAAATGGCAGGTACCAAAGATGTGGAACATAAAGACTCAGTGGGGCTGGATTATAAAGTGACTGTAAAAGTTAGAATGGGAGGCAATGCAAGTTGGTTTGGGCATTTAGGGTAAAAATTTACACACTTTAAAATTCACAGATCTTAAGAATGTAACTGAAATATAAAAGATTTCCACCACAAAAACGTCTCCTGTGACCCCTTACAATCATTTCAGCCCCCAATAGGTGCCAATTTTTCTGATTTTTATCACCAGAGTTTCCTTTTGTCTGTATTGAATCTTAAGTGAATGAAATCTTACAATATGTATAGTTTTGTGTCTGATTTTGTTTTATATATCCATGTCGCTGCATGTTAGGATACTCACTCTTTTATATTTCTGCTTATCACTCCATTAGGTGAAAATATTATTGAGTCTCAGGGATATTAAGTTTTTTTAGTTTTCAAATACTGTAAATTAACATGCATGAGTATTTACATATGTCTTTTTGTCGACATGTTTCCCACTTTTCTTTCTTTTTTTAAATTTTTTTTTAAATTTTATTTATTTGTTTGCTTGTTTCTTTGTTTCTTTATTTACTTATTTTATGGCTGGTTCAGCCTGCCCTGGTGGTGGGGCTGGCGCAGCATGTGGTGCCAGGGATCGAACCACAGTCCCTGCAGTTGCCTGAGCGTTCCTAAGCAGGCGCTTTAGACCACTGAACCATCTCGCCAGTCCCCCACTGTTCTTGAAAAGTTCTTAGGGTTCAGATTTGATGATTAGACAACAGATTATATATAACCATCTATGTATTGCCATATCCATTTGTCCAAAATGATTATATATACCCACTATACTATATAAAATGCTAATTCCATATTGTTGTTATTGTCTTTTAGTTTTAGATGCCATAGCAAGGGCCAAGTAAAACTTTTTTGTAAAACTAATTTACATTTTCCTGACAGGTATAGCTGTTAGGCACTTTCTCAGGTGTTTGTTGGACATGTATGTATTTTATGTCTACTTAAGCCTTTTATCCTATTTTAGCTGAACTGTCTGTCTTCTTACTGATTAATATGAATTGTTTAGATTCCCTGGTTGTCTTTCGGGTCATATCAGGTGTTTTTTCTAATGTGGTTTTTCTCAGTAAGCACCACCATGCAGTGGTGTGTACTTTGTACTTTGGAGCTCATTCTTATGTGTATTACCCATCTCTATTCCACAATGCCTTTAGTGGAGATCTATTAATCCTCTGCTTGCCAAATTTGCCTCTGCTCATAAATTTGTGTATTTTTTGAGCTCAGCTCAGGCAACTTTTTCCTCAAACAAAATAATTTATCAAGCTAATGCAATAAGCTTTGCCCACTTGGAGACCTAACTCATGTTTTGTCTTTTCCAGATTATATCAACATATGGAATCAGTCCATTTGCTAGCAAAGCTCAAACATTTTCCTATCAACTGGTAATAATGGAATCCCCCATATAACCCAAGAGAGAGGCACTGGTGGAACCATGTAAACAGCATGGATATCTAGATCACTCAATCACAGATTCTTTCTTTCTTTCTTTCTTTCTTTCTTTCTTTCTTTCTTTCTTTCTTTCATGCAGGGTCTCATTATGCAATTCAGACTTATAGTGTTCCTCCTGTGTCAGCCTCTCCAGTGCTGGGATTGAGGCGTGCACCACCACATCTGGTTTTGCTGGCCAGTTCAACACCAGCCAGTACAACATGCTGTACTGGGGATTAAACCCAGGTCCTTGCACTTGCCAGGCAGACACTTAGATCACCAAGCTATCTCCCTGGTCCCATAGGGACCCATCTTTTTGGTATCTAATTCCAGGTAAACCATTCCCACCTTCCTATGGAATTTTTTCTGAGCTTGACTAGGTAGGTCTGATATAAAGCAGTTCAGGGTGATTGGTGCAATCTACACAGTCACTTGAAAACTACCAAAACGGTGTAATTTTTTTTTTCTTGAAGATGGCATGGACTTGCTCTTTGATGTCTGCACTATAATTCCTGGATGAGTATTTCCCATAAATCTAATGGCATCTTTATGTGTCACTGCTAATTTCAGTATTGTAGGATATGTCAGATGACATGGCCTACTAGCTGCTGGATCTGCAGCAAATCTCTGTGTATCTCTCTGGGCCCCACTCAAAGTAATAGCGTTTCATGTCTCAATGGGTTAAAGCATTAATTTTAATTTTGATATATACTTTCTCTATGATCCAAATGCTGTTGTAAACATTCTGCTTTACTAAGTGAAGCGCATGAATAAAAAGCCATTTGAAGAAAATGGTTCAGAATGACATCGTTATACTGATACTTGTGTCTTCTTAATTTTCTTTGAGATTATCTTTCCCCTTGGAAGCACCTGAGACTTACCAAGTCACTTTTGGTTCATTTGTCCAGTTAGAATGTTGACACAGTGACAAATGTGATAGTTCAAAGAATGTCCACATAGTATGTCTTTTCAAAAAGACAGCTCACATAGGACCTAGGTAAAAGTGTGTATCTAAAGCTATTTCGAAGCAGCCCTAGAAGTGCTGTATTCAGATGGACAAGTGCTTTAATGTGTTAAATGCCTTTGTTCTTGATGCACTGTTTCCTAAATGATAAAATTTGTTGTGTATACTTGATCACGCTCATTCTGAATCCATTACCATACATAACCTCTCAGCTTCTGCTGGTACATACTGAATAGATTTTAGAGTTGCTTCGTGATATAGTCCCTTCCTAATCATGCCCAGCACGCCTATGGACAGGTTCTGTGGCTAATCAGTCCTATCCATGGGTAGAGAAATCTAATGGCATCTTTATGTATCACTGCTATCTTCAGTCTAATACGATACTGAAAGATGGGAAGGCAGGTGAAGATTCTGAGTGGGCTAAGGTCTTTCTGGGGAAAATAAACATCTTTACTGTTGGTGAGGAAATGCTTGTCACTAACTCCAAAGCAGGTTTCATGATTCCATTTCTCAACCAAGATTTGGATCATGAAGGAGCAAATGTGTTGAATTTAACCTTGTTTAGAAATCTGTTATAATTATTAGTAAATCCCAGTTCTTAATTTTATCTTCCTACTGAAAAAAGTGATTTTTGATGCTGTGAAAAAAAGTCTTCTAGCTTTCATACTTAGCTTCCAGTTGTCAATTGTCTTTTCATCATCTAAAACGTCAACTCAGTTCTCTTATTTCCCTCCCTCCCTTTCTCCCTTCCTTCTTTCTCCACTTGCCTTCTCTTTGTCCTTGTTCACCTCATGGTACTAGAGACTGCAATTAAGGGCTTTCATCCTGAGCTATGTTTCTCAATACTTTTTATTTTGAGAGATAAAAATAAGCCACTAAGTCTCTAAATTGCCCAGGCTTGGCTCAGACTTTTGGTCTTCCTGCCTCAGCTTCCAAAAGTGCTGAGATAATGTCATGATCAAGCCTGACTACTTTCTTGTTATGATTCATATTTCTCCCATATTTTGCTGTGTTGGATACAGCTGCATCATCCCTTCCCAGTAGTCTACAATTTACTGTTGGTGAAATTGTTAGCAGTTGCTAGACTGTGCAGTAAAAGTATAACTAAGGGTGAAGTATTCTTTATCATCCTCAGAGTGTGTGATCCCACTCTGAAATCCCATCTCCTTGGCTTTTGGGGGTTATTCCTGGCACCAAAAGTCACAGGTTTGCTTCCCTGGCAAGCAGATTCTAAGATAAGAATTAGCATGTGGAAAACTTCCTAAGTGTAAGATTCCTTCCTCTGGTGTGAAAGAGAAATGGGACAAAAAGAAAGAATTCCTTTATTTTTTGGTGCAAAAGGGCTTCGGAAGAGATTACAAGGACCCTCTGGGAGGAGGCAAAGGTTAGGGTGGAGTTTAACAGGCACTGATTAGGGAAGGCTAGGCACATGTGCAAAATACAAAGGAGGAAGTTTGAGACTGATGGGGGAAGAAGACAGAAGACAGAAGACAGGTTAAGGGCAGCAAGACTTTCAGTCTTAGAGCCCCAGGCCATGCTGACTGACTGCCATGGTTACCGGGCAGACCCTCACCCTTACCATCAGTAAGAAGTGCAAGGCTTTAGACATTATATCCTCAAATATTCCTGCTGCACTCAATTTTGCCTTTCACTCTTGAACTCTAATCACATACAGGTAGATTATTTGAAAGTCTTACCATATGTCTTACTTTTAATATAGGAGAAAGAAATCCCCAACCAGAAAGATATCTGGGATGAATTTGTGTTCTCTAAAACCGAAGAATGAATTTTAGGAACAACTGAGGTTAAAAGCAGCATATGTTTATTGGGTGAAAGAAAGTTTCTGTCCAAGAGAGGGATAGAAGAGAGTCTCAGTGGGTTGCAAAGGACCTTGCCTTTTCTAGGGTTTTATAGAGCAAAGCATGAGGTGAGATTGGTCTAAGGTACAAAACATGGGCACTTACAAGATGGGCATGAAGTGGGACAAAACTAAGGTTAACCAACAAGATCACCAGTGTAATTGATAAAATCAGAATCAAATACAGAAGTGTCAAATAGGGAAGCAAAAAGTGAGTCACATAGCAAGTGGACACGAATACAGAACAGCCCCTTTTCCTGTAGAGGGTTGGGTTAGTGGCTCTCCCTAGCTTTTTCAAGGTGATTAATACCTACTCAGAATGTCAATCTCAAGTCTATCCTGATGTCTTCCATCCTGGCTCCTTCAACGGAGCCTAGTCCTGTCTGACTGCCTATATATTTCTATCTAACTCTGTCTACAACACTTTTTCAATCTGTTCTTCACATTAATTTCTCTTAATCTGTTTACAAATTTGCTAATCATTTTTCTGGAACTTATATGGTCCAGTTTTAAAAGATACATTTAATTTTACTGTCACTTCTATTTCTATTTCTGTAGATGTTCCCTGTCTGTTATCATGACCATTCTTGCTTTTTAAATTCTTAAAATACATTCATAATAAGTTCGTTTAAAGTTCTGTTGTCTTAATTTCAACATGTGGATTTCCTCAGGTTTGTTTGACAAGGGCTGTGCATCTACAAAGTACAATTCTGTCATATGATAAATGGAGTTGTTATGGTTTGTGCACAGGTGGCTTCCCAAAGCCTCACACAGTCATGAGGCAGCTTCTGGAGTTCCTGACTGATTATTGTGGGTATGAGTGCTGCACCCGCCCTGGGGCAGGTACTCTGCACTACAAAGTAAGGAGGGGTGAGAGGTTAGCTAGCTGCCTTAGCTGCTACCCCTCCCCTTTGCTCTCTGCTCTTTGCTGCCACCATGAAGGGTTGCTTTCTGCCTTGTGCCACACTGCCTTGGAGCCAGCTGAGTATGAACTAAAACCTCCAGTAACTGTGACTAAATAAACTATTCCTTCCTTAGTTTGGATATTGAGTATTTCTCCCATCAACAAGAGAAGAGTAACAGAGACAGGAGTGCAAAAGCCAATATAAATGGAGAAAATGAAGTAAATGGGTTACAAAAGTCCTAATGGTCACCATTTATGATGAGTAGCAGTCAACTGAAGGTTTAAGGGAACAGTGCTGGTGTGAATAACAGGAGTCAGTCTTGTTGATGGATTGATGGTAGGACAGAAAAAGGAGAAAATTAACAGAAAGGAGTCTTGAATATTCTTACTCCACTACTAAGATGAGATTGTCATTGGTTTAGAAGTTAAGAGCAGAAGATTTTTCAGGAAAGAGGTGAAACCCCAAGTTTTGTTTGGTCATGTTGAATGTGAAGACTGTTGTAGGCAGCTAAGTTAGATGGAAATACTATAGGCAGTCAGACAGGGCTAGACTTCAAAGGACCCAAATGGAAGCAACATACTTTGCAACTGTGGGAGAGACAGGGACACCTTCTGTGGCCAGACCTCCAGAAAAATGATTAAATAAATGTGCTCACATACCTCCCTCGAAATGGACATTAGGGATTGGTATTCTAAATAGATATTAATTACCTTGAAAAAGCCAGGAAAAGTCACTAACCCAACCCCCTACAACAAAAGCCCCTATTCTGTATTCTTGTCTGCTTGCTATGTGACTTGCTTCCCTATTTGATCTTGATTTTTATCAATTTTACTCAAACAATTATGCTTGTAATTTTATTGGTTGACCATAATGTTGTCCCACCTTATGCCCAGACTGTGAGTTCCCATGTTTCCCACTTTAGTCCTGCCTCACTTCATGATTTTTCTCTAAAAATTCCTAGAAAAAATAGGTTCCTTCACAATATATTGGGGTCTCCATCTGTCCCTCTCTTGGACAGAAATTTTCTTTCCTCCAATAAATGCATTCTGCTCTTACTCTCCATTGTTTGCTTTTTATGTATTTGGTTGGCACAAAGACTCACTATGCAGCTCAGACTTTTAGTGATTGTTATGGTTTTTGTATAGGTGTCCCCCCAAAGCCTCATGCAGTCATGGGGAAGCTTCTGGAATTTGTGATTGATTATTATGGGAATGGGTGCTGCACCTCCCATGGGGCAGGTGATTTGCATTTCAGTGTAAGGCAGGAAGAGAAGTTAGCTGCTTGAGCTGCTACCTTTTCCCTGCTCTTGCTCTTAGCTGCTACCATGAAAGGTTGTCCTCTGCCATGTGCCATTCTGCCTTGGAGCTGGCTGAATATGGACTGAAACCTCCAGTAACTGTGAGCTAAATAAGCCTTTCCTTCCTTCATTTTGAGTGTTGGGTAATTGTCCCAGCAACAAGAGAAGAGTAACTAAGACAGTGATCTTCCTGTTTTCAGCCTGCTCAGCACTGGAATTATAGGTGTGCAACACCATACCAGGTCTTGATGGCCAAGGCTGGTGCAACCTGTGATGCTGGGGATCCAAAGGTCCCTGCACTTGCCTAAGTAGGTACTTAGTCCTCTTTAACCTCTATTGTTGCTAAAATTCATTTTTTGGTTTTAGAGAACACCAGCTCATTCCAGTTATCTTTCAAGTTGGGAGTTGAATAGCTTAATATGAGCTATTCAAGTGGAGCTGAGGAGGCAATTAAGTCTGAAGCTCACAGCTGACACACTGGATGACACCAACGTGAAAGATATATTGATAGTATTTATTTATTAATGTATTTCGTTGTTGTAGGGTGTCACTACAGGCTGGCTTGCCCCGCCCTCAGCAGCATGTAGTGCCAGCGACTGAACCATGGTCCCTGCGCTTGCCTAAGCTTGCCTAAGTAGGCACTTTTGTCCACTGAGCTATCTTGCCAACTCCATATTGATGGTATTTAAAGCCAGGGGTTCCAAGAGAACAGGCTTGAGGACTGAGCCCTGCTGTGTATCTACTTCAGGGAATGAGGAAAATGTGAAGAGTATATATAGAGTATGAAAAGGACGTAGAAAGAAATATGGGAGAGTAACATCCAAGAGATGAAGTGGAGATTATGGCTCAGCATAAAAGAGGTGATCAGTTTATCAGATGTTGTTCTCAGAGTAAGAAACAGGTCTTTGTTTTGCTAATCCACTGAGATTTTTGGCTTTGTTTCTGCAGTATCTTAGCATAGTAATCAATACTTCATAATTAACTTCTTGAACTGCTTAGAATTTAAATTCTGAAAATATTTAAGATTTAATTAGCAAACTCAGGAGAGTCTTCTATGAGGTCACATTGAGCATTTTATTCATTTAAATGATTTTACAAATCAAGACAGCTTTAATATACTTGTTAGTAGAATATATTATGTATTAATTCTTTCCTAAAATATTTACCAAAGTTACTGCAATTATTCCTGAAACAGACTCCAGAGAAGCGCAATTTATAAGTAAAATGAATACTAATGTTCCTTTTCTAGTAATACAGTGACTGGAGACACTGTTGGCTCTCAATAAATGTGAATGTGACCATCAAATACCTAGTTTATTGATGCAGTGTAAATAAAGAGACTGCACCCATAGTTAGGCAGCCAAAGGTTTATCTGAAATAGCATAGTTGCAGGTCAAAGACATATAATACATATGTCTTTAATATAATATATATTATATCAGATATGTATTATATATTATGTATAATATATACTATATTATATATTATATTACTATATATATATATATATATATATATACATTTATTCAGGGCCACTATAGAAGATTGTAGAGAAGCAAAAGCAAAAGGTAGTTGCTGAGTTCTTAAGTCCAGAGTAATCTCTAATCTCCAACCTGTTATGTTCCAGAAGGTTTCAGTGGGGTGAACAGAATATATTTATAAATGGTCCGCCCAGGTTACATTCCCTTTTGTAATCAGTCTAGAGGAGGCATCTTTCTTTTATTAGTATAAATTAGATTAGCTATCCTTGGAACGGAGTAACATCTGCAAAGCTATCAGTTCGGGTCTGACAGACTCAGGCAAGTTATAAATGATATCTATCTCTCAAAGGCTACTGAAAATCAAGGTATTTCCGGTACCTTGGGTACAACTGAGACCAAAAGATGGTTCTGGCATTATCTTTAAGGTTATGCTGTTCTTTACCGTCCTCCAACCCTTTATCTCAAAATACTTTCAACTGTCTTGAGGAGTTGGTCATTGGACATTTAGTGAGGACAGAGATCAGCGGTTAGTTTTAGTATCCTATAAGTGTACTCGATGTTCTTTCAAAGAACTATCAATCTGAAAAGTCAAGAATGCAAGTTGAGAAACTCTGCCTTCAGAGTTACTTTATAATCTAACTTTATATTTATATTCATGAACTTTTTCCAGCATCTGGTGTTAAGAAAACCTTATTCACGTATATTTTCCTAATTCAGTTAGATCGAGTCATATAGAAATGTGTACAGCATTTTTTTTTTTATGGTTAACGCATTCACTCAAAACCAGGTATTTTCTGATTGAACAAAAGTCCAGATTTTCTGCTCTCGAGACCTTTTACATTCTGCGTTTCCCTCTCCAAGTGCTACCAGAAATTTGACTGAAAGCGAGACTGTGCTCTCACGCGTTTTCCTGCGGACCCCTGATGCCAGGGGGCCCGTCTGGTGCTTAGAGGCTGGCGGGTCCTGCCGGCGCGCAAGCTCCGTTCTTCCCGGGTACCTGTCAGTCAGTCCGTGCCAAGCGGTCACAGGCGCCGATGCCAGTCCAGAGGAGGCCCGCAGGGCTCTCGCGGCCAACAGGTCACTAGCTTAGCTCTTCCCCCCCCGCCCCCCCCTCGCACCCTCGGAGCTCCCCGCAGGCAGGGCGGGAGCGCCGGGCAGGGCGGGGCACATACCGAGCTGGAGAGCAAGGGCGGGCGGGAGCGCGCAGGAGCCCGGCGCCGGGCAGGCGGTCGGGAGGCTGCGGGACGAGCTCCGGGGACCCAGGTGGATCCAAGCGGAGCCAGGCGGGCGCAGGCGCGTACCCGAACCCTGGCTCCCCGCCCCCCAGCCCACGCCCTCTGGGATCTTCCCCGGCCGCCAGGCCCCGCCCCGCGCTCCCGCCCCCTCCGTCCCCGGCTCCCCCGCCTCGCGCCCTCCGGGCTCCGCCCCGCCGCCAGGCCCCGCCCAGCGCTCCCGCCCCCTCCGCCCCCGGCTCCCCCGCCTCGCGCCCTCCGGGCTCCGCCCCGCCGCCAGGCCCCGCCCAGCGCTCCCCGCCCCCGCGCTCCCCGCGCTCCCCGCCCCCTCCGCTCTCCGCCTGAGCGCGCCGGCCGGGGCACCCAGACCCGCGGGAACATGGCGGCGGCGGAGCCCTCGGCCGCGGCGCTGCCGGGCGGCGTGGGCGCGGTGGCTGGCGCGGGCGCGGGGCCGCCGTCGGGCGCGGTGCCGGTGCTCTTCTGCTTCTCCGTCTTCGCGCGGCCCTCGTCGGTGCCGCACGGCGCGGGCTACGAGCTGCTCATCCAGAAGTTCCTCAGCCTGTACGGCGACCAGATCGACAGGCACCGCAAATTCGTCGTGCAGCTCTTCGCCGAGGAGTGGGGCCAGTACGTGGACCTGCCCAAGGGCTTCGCGGTGAGCGGGCGCTGCAAGGTGCGCCTGGTGCCGCTGCAGATCCAGGTGGGTCCCGGCGCCGCGCGGTCTCCCGCCGGCCGCTCCGCAGGTGCCGGGCCGTGGGCCGCGCAGCCCGCCAGCCCCGCTCCCCCGCGGCGACGCCCCGGAGCCCCCGGGCGGCTTGGGGCTCGCGGACGGCCCCCGTGCGTGGCCCCCCGTCGGCTGTGGCCGCCGGGGTTGACCGCGACAGCGGCGTTACGCCGGGGCTTCTGCGAGTGACAGAGAGCGAGGGGAGGGGATCGTGGGGCGATTGCCTTGGCAGTACCGGAGTCGTGCTTCAGCCAGCGGTGGAAGCGCGAACTTCGGGACTGAGACCCGATCCTCCCGCTCCCCAGGCGTGGGTCTCTAAGGAGAGCGTCTGTGACCCTAACCTGTAGCGTAGCGCTTTCCCTTCCTAGCAGCGGTGGAAGCCTGGTGGCCACATTTGGGTCGCCTACGAGGAAAAGCTGCCTGGTCCAGAACTGCAGTGTCCTCTTCAGCATCCAACTTCGGCGAGACCTTGAGTCCCTAGTCTTGCAGGCTGAGAAAGCTCTGTCTATAAGTATTATTTCACAGTTTATTATCTTCATATTTTTAAAAGATATACTCCAGGACTATAGAAGTCGATCCCTGCTCCTCTTTTTCGGATCAGAAAATTCACTGAACATTTTCTGTTTTTGAAAGGCAAAGTATAAATTATAATTTAGGTACTACATTATCCACACTTTATTTTAACTGAAAAACTATATTTTGGGGCGGGGGGATTAGAGTTACGAAAGATTTTAATATCCAAATACTATTTCCTGAGGATCATTCCTTAGTTCTTTTCACCTGTAGCCGCAGCTAAATTAGTGGTTTTTCTTCTGAAACGCCAGGCCAGAAGCTTCCAGAGCAGGCACTTGGACCTAGATAAAGATCTTATGATTAGAAGAGAAGGTCTGTGGGATTACAGTGCCCTCTCCTCCGAGCATTAGGCGAGTAAAGTGATCCGATGCCTTAGGATCTGTTCTGCGTGGGTGGAGACTTGTGGTTCTTTGATACTTAAGGTTCCTCATTTTTAGGGCCAGAGTCGGACTGTTACCTCTCTACAGTCTCTCTCATCAGCTGTTCACGTTGCTGTTGCCAGAAGACCCCAGCGTGTTGGATGCATCTTTCACAAATTCATCTGTAAAGGACATAATCCAAATACCGAGGAGGTCCATTGAAGATATACAATTCCTAGGGAAACGTCCTTTGCTCTTAGCAAGGAGGATGAATTTCTTAGAGAAGACGGAGTTATGCCACACCAGCCTATAACTCATAATATTATTATGAAGTTTTCAAGGCCTCAGTCTAATCTCACAACTCTTTAAATATTGTGGAAATTAATAATATAGGTATGTATATGACCTACGGGTCATATACATATTCAAAAAGATACCAATTTAGGTCACTGGTGGCTTTTGAAATATTTTATGTACAGTTATGTTTTGTAGTGATGTTTAACATAAAAATAATTGCAAAAATAAAATTACTGTATTTCATCTATTAAAAAAGTTACTTTTTAAAATTAAATAGTTTTAAGAATTCCAGTGCATCAGTTGTATGTGTTTATAGTTTTAAAGTACTTACAACACCTTCCTTTTATGTTAGCTGATTTTTTCAGGCAGGTGCACATCCTGGCATTGAGGTAGATAATGTGAAGGAATGTTAGAGGTACATGTATGTAAGATAGACTATTTTAAATTTTATTTTTATTAGTACATGTTTGTAGTACAAGTAGTGGTTGTGTGTATGAGGAGTTGGTACATGCGTACAACACAGCTTCATTCTCTTTTTGACTGCTACTTCTCTCATTCTTCTCTTTGAACTTTTGTTCCTCTTCCCATTTGTGAGCGTGCTATTCCCGTTTTTTTCCTTCAATTTTTTTTTTCCATCTTTTCCTCACCTCCTTCTCCCTACATCTCTTATTCTCTTTCCTATTTGAAAAAGATCTCCATACTTCCTATTTTCTGTCTTTTGTTTTGCTCTTTATTTCTTTTTGGGGCTTCTCATATACTTCTTGATGTCGTTTCATTTCTATATGAGATGATATTTATATAGAGTTATATGCATGTATAAGTATGTGGGAGTGTATTCTCAGAGGAGAAGGGATACTTTGTATGACTCCTGTACTGTATTTTATTGAACTCATCTGTATAATTCTAGTGACATGGACATTTTATAGCTAGAGTAGACCCTCGAACTCATTCCACAAATGTTTCAATAGTATCTATTGTGGCATAGGGGATGTAACCTTGGATTCAAATCTTGCTCTTTATGTCATATCTATCTCATTTTGCCAAAGAGCTGAATGTAGAAAAGTAGGGAGGTTAGAGAACTGCTTAAGCTTATGTTAAGCATGCACAGTTTCTCGGTTAACACCTGCACAGCATTCCTGTTTGCTTGTTTAATGAGATACTGAGTAGTGTGGAAAACAGGCCACCAGCTTGAGCTTTTGTTTGTTCATCCATCTCAATTCTGCTCTTCGGTGTTTGGAATAAATGCTTGTCTTTTTAGACTCAAGGTGGTACATCAGTGACTGACAGAGGTCTCCTCTTACCTAAATTAAATAGTGTGAGTTATGCTTTCTCCAAAGGGGGTGGGGGGGCTGGAGCTCCTGTGGGCCTAGCTCATATATTCTAGAATGTACTCTAAATTTACAGGGTGCTTAGTTTGCATTTGTACTTGCTATGAGTGTGTGCTGTAGGTAGTAAGCTTCCGACGTGGTTGTTTTTACCACTTTGCATCTTTGATTGGTTGTGGTTGTATGGGGATTTCTCTTAAAGATTTCCATTGGCTGTACCAGGCCATGGTAGCTTTTTAATGTCTGCTTTCTTAAATACTCTGTCAGAGTCACTGAGTGTCTGTTGGCAGCTCAGGTAGCTAAAGATGTAGTTCATGTTTTGTGCATGGCTTATATTTCTCCAGCTTTGTCAAATGCTTGGAGCCCGGAGAATTTAGAGAGACAGGGAAAAAAATGTAAGGGAGGAGATTATAGAGTAGGGATTTAAGTCACTTTTAATGACTAGCATATTTTACTTTTTCAGAAAGTGTTTTCCAGATTTTAGTTAGTGAAACTATTTAACCTTTAGAAGTCATGTAAATTGGATTGCATTTTGCCACCAAGCCATTGCTTTTAGATTTGACTGAGGCAGGCGGAGCCCAAGTATAAAAGAGGGAAGAGACAATGTCAGAGGACTCCAGTGGGAAGGTTTTGCTTGTGTTCATTGGTGGGAAGACTTTGGCAGCTCTGTGCAAGCCGGAGATGCGAGCTTCCCTGAGGTTATTGTGACCTATTCCCAATAAGGCTCATTGGGAAGAGATTTGAATCTAGTGTTCATGTTCTTGGACTTCTTGTGGCTTTGTTTTTGTCTTTTCTTTACTCTAAAACAAAGTTTAAATGGGGCACAGACATTTATAGATAGAAAAAAATAGTTATATTTGTGGTGCGAAGGAAGGAAAAGTAGGGCTTGGAAGGAAGAGGCGAAGGTGTCTGGTCTACCTTTGGCTTACTAGTTTGAAGAAGGAACGTCTTGATTATAGAACCTTTGCTGGGAGAACCTGGCAGAAAGCACAGGTAGAAGGAAGACTCAGAAGTTACAGTGCAGAGTCAGGAGGAATCACGTGGGGGACTGGAAGTACTTCAGGAGCTTTGAGAGACACCTGGATCCTAAGGTTGTCCTATGTCTGCAGCCTGCTGGTGTGACGTGTGTGTGTGTGTGCGCGCACACACTGATCCCTTGAAAATGTGACCACTGGGGAAGAATGCCCAAAACAGTATGTACTTTTTCCTTTTTATGAATATCTTAAGAGCACCTATAAATAAACTATATTTGAGAGTGGTAGATGTGACCTGCGTTTTTGTTTCTTTTTGTTCCTTGTCCTCCCCAAGTTTCACCTTCACTCCAGCTGGAGGCACAGACCTGAGAAATGCTTCAGTCCTCAGTTGTGGGTAGAGATAGCTATCTTCCCTTTGGGAGTTAGAAATCTCATACTTACGTTAGAGATGTCATGCCAGGGGCATCCATGTTCACTGTTGGTGAATATGCTGTAAAAAAGAAAGTGAAAAAAAAAAAATACTGTCTTGAAGCCTTTAAAAGGCCCCTTATCTGTTTTACCAGGTTTAAATCATACAATAATAAATCTTTGATGACATCTGGAAATCTAGTTTATGAATCACTTTCCTAATTGTGTAGACCAGTAACATAAATTATTCAGTATTAATATTAGTATTTCTAAGCATGTATGTATATATAGCTTCATAATACTAAATAGACCTAAATGGTAAATATTTAATCTCACAAGAGAGAGTATGTTTTTAAACATTTATTTAGCTGTGAAGTGTAGTGTCTCATTAGATAGCACAACAGCTTCATGTATATATTGATTTGTTACATAAAACTCATTCATCCCTTGAACACCCCCCACCACCTTCCCCCATGAAGTAGATAATCTTTTTCTTACAGGATTGGGAATAATGAAACTGCTGCTTGGAGATGCTAATGATTTATCTGAGTACCATAATAACACTGAAATAGAAATTTGGACTCAGATTCTGGTGCCCTGCACAGATCTGTGCTGTATGGAGAATCCTCAGAGCCTGGAGGAACACAGCATAGCACTGAATGAAGTGAGCTGACTTCAGAGCAAGGTCCGCCTGTCCATGTGGTAATCAGATAGAAGCACCTCAGAGAGGAGTGCTCCTATATTGGCTCCCGTGAACCCCCTTCGAACACTTGCTACCTATTGTGTGACTTTAATAGACTACCATATTTTTTAAAAAATCACACTTATAGTTTCAAACTTGAATCACTCTTAAGCATGTACAGGTTGTCACTAGAAGTTTGCTGTGGGGTTGTTGCGATACTATAAACTGAGGAGGCCTGTACAGCAAGCCTTCCCACAGTTGTAGGAATGGAGTGAAAGATACAGTTCATTGTACAACACTTACCACTCCTGATTCTTGCAGGGATTAGAATTAGGGTGTAGTACATCCCTAAACTAGGCCACTTGCTTTGTGGTGTCTGTCCTGAGAAGCAACACGGCTGAGCAGGACTGAGACAGACTTCTTACAGGTGTCACAGTCCTTGTTGGAGTGTGGTCAGAATAAGGATGGTGATGAGGAAGGGTAGATATTATTGTGGTTATTGCAAGGTGAGATTTGGGTGTGGACAGCCTATTGAGTATGAATCAAAGATCAAATTTCAGCTAGATCTTAAGAAAGTAAATGAAGTACCCAGGAGGCTGACGCAGGAGGATCACTGCAAGTTCAGGGAAGCCTGTGCTACCTAGTGAATTTAAGGCCACCTTGAACTGCACAGCAAGACTTCGTCTTTTAAAAAAAAAAAATTATTCTTGAATTTAGTCTCTTAAACCTTTGCTAGAGAAAGCCTTTGGCTTGGATTGTCTTTTTATATTTAGATTTATGTCTATTTTTAGACATTTATATGTTAGTATGTAATATGCACATATTTTAATGTGATTTCTTCATCTTTGAGTGTGCGTGGGTCTGCAGTTGTTAGACTTTTACTTGTGAGAGTATTTGTTTTGTGCAAATCCATTTTTGCTTTACTATGGCACGATTGGTTGTTTTACAGTTGCAACATATAAAATGTTTACTGGTAATGTTTGTAGTTTTAAAAATTTCGGTTTCAAGAGAGTTTATGAATAAAAGTAGGAAATTTATTAATTACAAGGTTATAATATTGTAACAGTAGAAAGGTAGCATTCATATGGATTTGTGGTGAAGCAGAGAAAAATGGTTAGAATTGTTTGGTTTATTTTTGGTCGACTCAACTTTTCTAGTTTGTAAACTGTCGAGATTTTTTTCATGTGGTAACATTTCCTCAAAGACTATATCATGGGGTGGCTGCTACTTTACTTGTAAAGTTGCAGTGCTATAGAATGTCTGTAGTACTGTGTAGATACTCCTCCATTCTTCACATTGAACTGTGCTGTAACACGTTTGCCATAACCATGAAAGCAACATTGGTACATTACTACGTGAAGCATCACTCTTAATTTGGAATTTACTAGCTTTTTCCTAATGTCTTTTTCTGTGTCCGGATCCAGGACAGCACATCAGGTACATTTAATTCTGTTGTCTCCTTTGGCTTCTGTGGGTTGTGAAACTTTTCTTTGACTTTTCTTTGTTTTAATGACCTCCACAATTTTGAAGACTATTGGTTGAGTATTTTGGTAAGATGTCCATCAGTGTTGGTCTCTCTACTGTTCTTCTCTTGAGTGAGTGGGGTTGTGGCATACTGAAAGGAAGTTTAGGAAGGTCATTCCTGTCTCATCCTTCCAAGGGTGGATTTTATCAGTATGCCATCATTAATTACACTAGTCATGGCTGCCCAGCCTCTGTGTCAGGTGAAGTTACTCTCTTCCCTTTCCACCCTGCTCTTAAGAAGTAGATTACTAAATACAGCTGTATTTAAGAGAATGTAGGAGTGTCTATGTAAGACAGGACATTTGTACTACACAGGATTATGATTGGTCTTATCTGCATAGCACCTTGCCTTGCCGCTCTTTCTCTATGGATTCTGTTTAATGAGACCTCTTGCACTGGAGAGATTTTGTAGAGAGTGGAGACTTCAGGACTGCATTTTGTGACCTCTTCAAATGGGGCATAATATACCATGAGTTCCCTGTCTGGAACAGATTATCTCACAGCTGAAATGATGGACAGGGAAGCACCAAGTAGCAGAAACCATTTGAGAGCACCGCTCTGAATGCTTAGGAGGTTTAGCTAGGGAAGAATTACTCCTTTACATTTTTCAACTTAATAATATTTGGCTATTTTATGTTGCAGCCCTGCTGAAACATTGCATAATTGAATATATTCATAATGCATTGCTGGAATAATGTTTTCCTAACCAACAACCTCCTGGTATTGCCTTATTAGAGGCCTAGATTTGGAAGTATATTTTGAATCTTTTCTGCACCAGCTATTATTTCTTCGTTTTGTTGTTTTTCCTGCCTTCAGCAGTTTTCCCTTCTGATTTGCTGTTTGTAACCTTCTTTGAGTTTAGAATTCAGAACAGCGCACTGTGAGCCGTGTATGCAATGACAGTCAAAATAGCCTCAGATGAGGTCTGAGAGCTGGTTTTTTGTTTCTTTGTCTGTTTTGTTTTTGTTTTCTTTCCAAGTAAATGTAAGCATTAAGAATGCTACAGAATGGCCACTTACCCGTTTATGTAACTGTCCAGGGCTTTTATTTAACTTATTCACTGGAAGTGGAGTAGCAGGACTGGCTATTTTATTTCTCTAATTTCATACAGGCTTATCGTAAGCAACCTGCTTTATGTACTGTGTTCTGATGGCATTGGGGATGAGTAGGAATTCGCTGTTCAGATTTATTTAAAAAAAGTAGACTTGACCCTTTTAAGCTGAGATTTAGTGTCATTGGGAATTTAAAATGCATAGTCATAAGTAGTGATTGTTGTTTAAAAACAGTAACATAAAAACACAAAAATTGGCCTAGGCACATCATACTCGCTGTCTTTAAAAATGACCAAAATGAAAATATAATTCTTACAGTAAAAAATTAATCAAGAAAACAGCTGGAATTAGAATACGTATTTGAAGATGCTTGGCTCTGTGTTTTAATCATTCATTAGCAAAGCAGGGAAAACATATGCACAGTATTAGAATGATAAATTGTGGTTACATCCCTCCTTGAATTTGTTGTTACATTCTGTGTAGTTAATGTGTACACATACTAAAGATCAGTGCCAGAGTCCCCAGACCAGCACATAGACAAACGGAAGTACAAGCCAACCAGAACAGCACAGCATTAAAGGCGAAAGATGTGTTGTACTGGTTTACTTAATTCATGTAGGAATTGTTTCCTGAGAGCCTTTCACGAGGCCAAGTCCAGGGCTGTGCTGCTTGTAAAGTCCCCGCCATGCAGTTGGGACATATATTCTGCCAAAAAGTAATTAGTAATTGTGTCTGTGAGTGATTTTAGAGGGTGTAAATCAAGGTTACTAGGGGGCTGATTTGTATGTGGTGGCTAAGAAGAATGTTATTAGTTCATTCAAGAACAGAACATATTCTTTGTGAAACTTTCTGTAATTTGCACATAGAAAGCAAGGTACCATGAACTTTTTAATAATCTAGTGAGCTTAAATTCTTGTATTGCGCATCCGGTTTTGTTCTTTGCTAGATCCTTTGGGGGCCCAGGTTGTTAGAGTAGGCTCACATGGCAACAGACATGCAGCTTGGAGGTCTGGTAGCTACACTTGTTCTTCTCTCCTTGATTTTCCTTGCATAAGCATGTATGTGTCAGACTTGGGTTTGCTTCTCTCCTAAATTTTTTCATTGTCTCTTTTAAACTCAGAATCATTTGAAACTAGCTTAATAATTCTATCTTGACAACAGTCATTTTACTTCTAAGCAACACCATCATCAGATTTAAGTATTTTACTCTTGAAAACTTTTCTTATTATAAAAGTAATGTATTTTTATGAACATTCAGCAAATGCGTTTAAATA
>PVKN010014035.1:0-19481 GCA_004027915.1 Capromys pilorides | reverse complement strand
TGGCTGACTCTGCCTGCTTCGCCCTTGCACCCAGCTCACAGATCCTGCGTGAGAACACAGGACCTGGCCACCTCGCATGGACCCCATGGCCGCTGGGCCCGGGTCATTCCTGTAGTTCCTCTTCCATCTCTCCATGGAAGGAGTCACATCTTTTCCATTTTGTCTAAGCTCTGAAATCCCTCTCTGTCAGCAGATGAGTTTCTGCCCATGTTACAAAGAAAGAGAAACCATGAAACACACTTTCTTGCCAAAGTAAAAGTCCACTGGTGTCCGTACCCCACATCCTGTCTCTGGTAACTTCCTGTCACCACGGAAGCTGTGCTGCGTCCACTAAACCTTTCCTGGGACTTCGTTTTCATGTCTCTTCCCTCCTGTCTTCCCTTTTTGGGGGCCTACTCCCAGCAATTAAAAATATTCGGTACTCAGGTTTTTTCCACCTTTGGCAATGAATAAAAGCAGCTGCCTCACAAGCCCAAGGTCCTGAGTTTGATCCCCAGTACTCCCTGCCTTCCCTGCAAAAAAAATTACAGTGGAAAGTGAGCCCTTCATACCTCCATGTCCTGCCCATGGTCCCCCATCTTCCTTCCTCAGCTCATGAGGAGACTTCTGATTGTGTCTCCTTCCTCATGTCCCCCTCGGCCACCTGCCCATCACCAAATGACCCTGCTGCTGCTGCTGCTGACTTCACAGATGCATTTCAGCCCCTCCTGTCTGCCTGCTGGGAGGCTGACGGCACCCTCCTGGGGCTCCAGGCCCCAGGGCCTCCTGCGTCTGTCGCCAGCGCTGGCCTTCCACAGGCTCTCTGGCTCCTCTCCAGTGACGGGCGCTGCTCCTCCAGCGCGCACTCTGGGGTGCCTTTCTGGTCCCGTGGTGATGGTTACCACCCTGGTTGTCTCTGCCCAGGTCCTCCTGATGCATGAGGTCCTCATCCCATCGCTCATCTGTGAAGGGCACTGCCCAACATCTAGGTTCCCCACACTGTCAATGCCACCTGGTAAATGTCATTAAGAAAGACGGCCAGCATCACTGTCTCTGCATGCCTCTGCTGCGATCTGCGCTGTCATCGTGTTTTCCTCGGGTTAATTCCCTGCATCCTCCCTGGTATCTGTGCCCCAATCCTACTCCCTGCAGTCTCACCCATACTGTTGCCAAAGTAGCTGCAATGGCTTGTTTAAGCATTTACTTTTTAAAGAGTCAACAGGATAAAGACACATTATGTTCCATAACAACAACAAAAGAGGGTCAAGAGAGCAGAGACCACATCCATCCATCCTGGCAAGCCAGCAGTTACTACACTGCCTAGTATACAGCAAAACTGTAAAGAGGGATTTATCAGTGACATAAGAATAATGCCAGCTCTTGACCCTGGCTAATGTGGTAGCTGTAGAGGATGCTAACTGGTGGTCGACTTGTTGCACCCAGCTGAGCTGCCCCAGCATGGCGCTGGGTGCGGGAGGCCCACCTGAGAGCTGTTGTCACAGCATAAGAGGCAGGGCTGGAGGAGAAGCTGCTGGGAGGTGGCTGGGGAGGTGGCTTGGGAGGCCGCGGGAGCTGCTGGAAGCAGCTGGGTCTCTGACTGCTCTGCGGAGGACCCTGTCAGGCTGGCTTTCCTGGGGAACTCGGCTGTTCTCATTGCAGGAGAAGCTCAGGACCTCATTGTTGCTGAGAATGGCTTTAGGGAGGTCTGGTCCATATCTTGAGCATCACCACCTGGCTGTGGAGGGGAGGACGGTGCACCGCTGAGTCACCTGTGGGAGGCTGTCACATTGGCTTTCCCGATGGGGACTCAGCTTTCCTCATCACTAGCGGAGCTCAGGACCTCACTGAGGACGGCTGTGGTACTTTTCTGGGGAGTGCTCACCTTGAGCATGGCTTTCTGGCTCCAGCGCAGAGCCCTCAGCCTGCTGGTGCAGACTTTCCAGCTTCCACCACTGACCTTTGGCAGACCAGTGGAGCGGACCTGCATGGGACACTGCCATGGGCTCCTGGCCTCCAGTTGGCCTCGTGGGAGGCACTGTGACGAGCTCTGGGTCTTCAGCTGGACTCACACAGGACATGATTGTGGGATCCAGGCCCTGGAGCTGGACTCTTTGGTCTTTATAGTGTGTGGACAGATTTTCTGCACTCTTGTACATAATTCTTTGGGTGACCCATTATATGATAACCCTATAAATGGGTCTGGTATCATACTGTCCCCTTTGCTGGCCCCCAGGCCATGACAGTGGTGATACAGAGAGAGCCCTGGAGACATCCTGGGGTCCCCATCTGCTGCTGCTCATCACAGCACTGCAGAGCAGCACCAGTCTGGCCTGTATTGATCAAGTCCATGAATGAGAGTAGAAGCAGAATAGGAGACAACAGAACACGCTAGGGTCTGTCTTTATTTTGCTCTTTGCTTATACTTTGAATTTCTTATGAGGGAAAGCACACACTATTTAAGCTTGTGGGTCTGATTTATTTCACTCAACACTGTGGTCTCAGGTGCATCTGCTTTCCTGCAAATGGCATAAATTTATTCTTCTTGATGACTGACTAGTATTCCACTATGCTCAAACACAACACTTTCTTTATCCAGCCATCCGCTGATGGATAGAATCCACTCCCAAGACACAGCTACCATGAGCCACCCTGCTGTGACCACAAGCACACTTCCATCCCTGCAGTATGATGTCTTTAGCTCTTTCAGAAAGGAATGGACAAGTTATGGACTGTAAACATGTATTAATAAAATAAAAAACCACGCTAAAAGGTGGTATGTGAAATGCCGTGCAAATAATGTGCACGAGGAGCCACCAGCATTGCTTCTCACCCACAGAAGACAGAAAACTCTCCCCTGCCACGCCGCCAGCTGCACTCTGCCCGCGTCCCCGTCCTCTCCTGGCTTCGCCCTGAGCTCGCTGCCCTTCCTTTCTCACCGTGTCATTCCCTCACACATTTGGTTTTCTGCCCCTTTCAGTATGAAACAAGCTCCACGATAGCACTGGCTTTGACCTACCTTGTTCCTGAACCCATAATGAGTGCTCAACAAATATTAAATTGATTGTACCGGGGACAGTGCTAGGTATGTTAAATATTTACCTTATTAATCTTTAAAAACAAGACACTTGTTAGGTCCTTTTATTTCCATTTTAGAGACTTGAAAAGGAGCACATGAAAGTCACACCATTTCCTTGGGACGTAGCCAGATCTTCAGGAAGAACACCAAAAGAACAGGACAAAGGGGAGCATGAGTCAGATGCAGGGGATGGTTGGGATGTATCCGCCATCGCCAGAAGCGGAAGAGACTTTATCCCTGGCCTAGAGATAAACCTTTCCACTGCATATGAATGCGAGAGAGGGACAACAAGGAGGAGAGATGACTTCGGAGTGGGCAGGACAGAGCCAGCCTGCGGTGGCCCAGCTCCACCACAGGTCCAGGCAGGACAGCACAGATGCCCCTCAGCTCCCTGGCAAGCGCACCGCACCAGCAACTCTGGTCAGGCTGCGGTGACACCCAGCCCATGCTTCCTCTGCCGGCCAAGCCCCCTGCTTCTCCCCTCCTGACTCCTGCCTGTGCAGCAAGTGCAGACCACTGGCAGGGAGAAGCCATCCTGCAGCCAGCGCCAGGTAGGGCAGGTACCACGGGGTGAGGTGGGCGGGGCGTGAGGTGTGGGCGGGGCATGAGGTGAGGTGGGCGGGGCGATATCTGCATTGGTCTTTTTCAGGTTCTCCTTATTTCTTCTCCCTCTGTCCTGCCTCAGAAGTGGCCCCAGGCATGGACCAGGGCACTAGGAGGAGCTGAAAGCCTTGAGAAAACTCAGACATGACCAGGGTAGCACGGAAAGCCGTGTTTCCGACCAGAGGAAATGGAAAAGGCTGCAGTGTGGTCTGCAGACTGTGCAGAATGGAATTCCTTGTTCGCAGTCCTCCCGCTGGAGATCAGAAACTCAAACTCCATGAGAGAGAGAAAAAAAAATTAAAATGTTTGGGGGCCAGAGAGATAGCTCAAGGGAATAAATGCATGCCTGGCCAGCGCAAGGTCCTGGGTTCAATCCCTGGGACAGAGAGAGAGAGAGAGAGAGAGAGAGAGAGAGAGAGAGAGAGAGAGAGAGAGAGAGATAGCTCCATGAGAAGCCCGGATAGTCCAGCTAGAAGTCAGGAAAAGGATGCTCTAGGGCCCGAAGTATGAGAGAAATCCTGGAGAGGGGGCATCAGAGTCACGGGCCCCTCCTTTCCATCTACAGACCGACCGGGTCCAGGCTCACCCAGCACTGGGTGTGCGGGGTGATGCCTCTCGGCTGAGGAAGGCTTGGGGGCCCAAGTCTCACCCAGGTCTCGGCCAAGCACCCGAAATTATAGGAGAGAAACAGTCAGAAAATGCTCTGAAAATTACACTGAGCCAGCAGGCCTCCCTTTCAGAAGGTGCGGCAGCATTCGCACCCCGAGCCTATCTGGGGTGGAGGTCCGTTAATACAAACAAAGAACAAAAAATCAACATTCTTTTTAGAATTTCACCAGAATCCAGAATCCCACAACCTAAATGACAGAAAGGCCAAGACAAGATCCAACATTACTTGAAAAACAAGGAGGCAAGAAAATCTGACCAGTTCTCATCAGCAAGGAGAATCAAATGCCAATCTCAGCATGTCCCAGATCGAAATAATTAAGCAAAAGCTTTAAAACAGCCACCGCGTCACGCCTCACGGAGTAGAGCTGAGTGCCTCTGACGTGCCAGAAGATGAGAGTCTTCCACGGACAAACAGAAACCAGGAAAACAAAAAACCTGAAAAAATAAGCCCGAAACTTAGAAACTCACTGGAAGGGCGCAACGGCAGAGGAGGAGCTAGAAACCTGGAATATAGACAGACAGCAACTGTACCACCTGAGGAAAGGGGAAGAAAAAGTGAAGAGAACCTGCGGGAACGGGTGAAAAGGCACAAGTTCACGTACGTCTCAAGAAAAGGACCAGGAAAGCAACACGCACCAAGAGAGGCCTATGTTACCTCTCGTGCGAACGAATGCAGAAGCCTTCAGCCAGCCAAACACTAGCAAATCAGAGCTGATATATTAAAGGGTACTACATCACAGGAAACTGGAATTTAGCCCTAGAATTCAAGCCTGGTCCAATATTCAAAAATTAACCAATGCAGTTCACCATAGTAATGTACTAAAGAAGAAAGATTGATGGCCACATCTATAGATGCATAGGGAATTATTTGGCAAAATTCAATGTCCATTCATGTTCTTTTAGAAATTCTAAGCAAGCTAGGAAAGGAGAGAATTTCTATAAATGGAATCTAGAAATGGGCATCTATAGCAAATGTATCTAATTTTAAAAAATTGATCCTTCTCTGAGATAAGGAAAAAATCAAGGAAAAGACACGTCTTTTTCTTTCTATACCTCTATATTTCTGTATATCTCTCCAGCAGTATTACTTCATGTCAGAGAGATAATATTAGAGATTCCATAGAGATATATAGCTAGCTAGCTAGGTAGCTAGGTATATGGGGAAAGACAGAGAAGGAGAGAGAGAGAGATTTTAAGGAAATGGCCCACATGACCTTGGCAAGTGCAGATGGCCAGCGGCTAGAGACCCAGGAGAGATGACACTTGGAGCCCAAGGGCGCTATCCAGGCAGAATCTGCACACAAATGGGGCGGGGGGGGGGGGGGCATCAGTGTTTTCTGGGGGCTTCACCTATGTCATGGAGGCATTTAGAAAACAAGCTTCACAGAAACACCTTAGAATACCACAGGCCCATATACTGTGGTCCTGTGTCCTAGCCCAATCGGTATATAAAACTAACATCACAGCCTCCTCATTGCTATCCAGCATCATTCTGCAAGACCCAGCCAGCAGAATCTGGGAAGAAAAAGGAGAAATAGGCATATAGGTTAATGGAAGAAGTAAAACTGACTTTGATCATAGACCAAATAATTATTCAAATAGAAAATCCTGCCACAAACTACAGTAAAGCTCCTAGAACTGACAAATGAATTTAGCAAGGTCTTAGGATGCATGAGCAATATATAAAAGTTAATTGTGCTTCTAGGTACTAGCAAAGGAACATTTAGAACTGGAAAATTTAAAAATTCCTCACCATAATAATACCAAAATTGGAAATAGGTGAAGATTTCAGAAAATATAGATAAATAAATAGAGAGATAGATTTTGGTGAGGGTTGCGAGAGGGTCTTACTATGTCACCCTGAGGGCTGTTGAACCTGGGACCCTCCTACCCCATCCTCCTGAGTGCTGGGATTATAGGTGTGTGTCACTGTGCCCGGATTGATGCTTAAGATTGCAGAAGATTGACTGAAAGAAGGCAAAAAGGCACACAAAGATGGACGTGGAAAGTCTCACTAGATGTCACTTCTTCCCAAGGGGACCGTAGATCCCCACATTCTTGTACACAATCCCAGCAGGATCTCCTGCTCCATCTCTGTTGTCACAAAGACAGGACTTCATCCTCGCTGTGGCTCTACAGGGTTCTCCCGTAGACCTGCGCCACGTTTTCTTTAGATCCATCTGTCAGCTGCTGGGTGCTTAGTTTTGTCCTTTCTTGCATGTGGTGCATGGAGCTACCGCGAGCATGGCCGCGCACGCTTTCTGACCTTCTGACTTCGTTTTCCTTGGCTGTGCAGCCACGAGTGGATTTGTTGATCATGCTACAGTTCAATTTCTAAGGACACTTGGTAATGCTCCACACCACAGCAGCACCACACCACCTTCCTACCAACCCAGTGCACGTTTGCCCTTCGTCCTCCCAACAGTGTCTCTACTCTTTGATCAACAGCCACTGAGTGGAGAGTGCGTTAAGTGAGACAAGCCAGGCACAGAGAGAAGCGCTGCACGCCCTGATTCACACGTGGACCCTAAGAGCCCCATCGAGATGGAGAGGGAGTGGTGATTACAGACGCTGGGCCAGGAGGGGAGGAAGGCCGGCAAGGATCGGCGGGCCCTCCACCATGAGTGGACGAGAGCAAGATGCTCTGTCCTGCTTTACACAGAAGGGACTGTGGAGGAAAGCGATGCGCTGGTCCATCGAGAGGGGGCCTTCCTAAGTATCTGCAGACCGCGCACAGCCGGCCGTGGCGCCCGTGCGGCAGGCTCAGTAGTGCTGCCCTGCGGACCTCAGAGAGCCAGGAGGCAGCGCGTCGGGAGCTCTCACCATAAGTGAGATGTGTGGGAGAAAATCAGTGCTTGCTTTGAGCACTGTACAATATGCACACGTCAGCCCATGAATAGGCAGTCTTCTGCTTTTACATATTAGTTAAAGACGAATTTAAATTTAATAAAGCTCAGCAGGAGCTTTTGTGGATATGGATAAACTGATTCTAAAATTTATATAGAAAAGCAAAGGAGCTAGTAGGGTATAAATGATACAGTTTTTAAAGAAAAAAAGAAAAGCCAGTTGGAAGCCTCATACCGAGAACAGGATCTAATATAAAGCTAATATAAGCAAATCAGTGGAATTGGTGAAAGAATAAAAACTAGACCAGTGGAACAGAGCAGAAAGTCCAAGATTAGATACACTCAGATGGGGTCAGCTGATTTCTGACACAGATGTGCAGGTACCTGCATCAAGAAAAAAAAAGAAAATAGTCCTTTCAATAATTGGTGCCGGGCACGTGGACACCACTCACGTGCAGAAGTAGAAAGCACAAGAAGCTGAACACACGCGGACCTTCCAGCCTGCACAAAAGTCACATCAAAATGGATCACAGGCAGGCTTTGAAAAACTACAAACCAGGAGAAAAAAGTACTAATGACCTCAGGGTAGGCCTAATGTACAACATACACACATACGCATACGCACACACACTTTTATTTATGAATTGGAGTTCATGTAAATTAGCATATTTTGCTCTATGAAAAATACTATTAAGACAATGTGGGGTTGATGCCCGTGATCCTAGCACTCGGGAGGCTGAAGCAGGAGGATCACAGGTGCTGGTGAGACTGTCTAAATAGGCACACCAGAGAGAGAGAGAGAGAGAGAGAGAGAGAGAGAGAGAGAGAGAGAGAGAGAGAGACAGCCAAAGAGAGACAGAGACAGACAGACAGACAGACACACACACACACATACACAGAGAAATAGAGGGACAGAGACACAGAGAGACAGACAGAGACAGAGAGATAGAGAGACAGAGACAGCCTGATAAAGGAGTGAGAATAAGCAGAAGCCAGACACTAGGAGAACACTACACACAGTACGCATTTGGCAAAGGACTTGCAGCTCGACGGTGTAAAGAACTCCCAACCCCAACAAGAAGAGTATTGAAAACTTCAATTAAAAAGTGGGAAAAATATCTATAAAGACACTTCACTCAAGAAAATTATGACAGGCAAATAAACACATAAAAAGATATTCAATACCATTAGTTATTAAGGCAATGCAATACAAAAGCATAATATGAACTACTCATGCACATGCTGGCATGACTAAGATGAACAGGTGAGCAGATAATCCCCAGGGCTGGTGAGCAGGTGGAGCAGCGGGAACTCCCTGGAACTGCTGGCAGGAGTTGAAATCGCTCTTTTGGAAAACAGTCTGATATTTTCTAATAAGTATTTACCATAGGGGCCAGCAGTTTTTACTCCCAAGTACCTTGATAATTATGTATATCTAAATGTACCAATAAACTTAACTTTAAAAATAATTAAGGGCCAGCCTGATAGCTCCGTGGACTAAAGTGCCTGCTTTGGCAGAGCACAGAGCCATGGCCAGGGTTAGATCCCTGGTGTGCCATGCCAGCCCTGCCCCTGGGGCAAGCCGAGATGGCAAATGAGACTGGGTGTGGTGGCACATGCCTGTAATCACAACACTTGGGAGGCTGAAAACAGGAGGATCACTACAAGTCTGATCTACATAGTGAGACCTTGTAGACCTTGTACTAAATACAGAAAAAAAGAAGAAGAAATACAGCAAGAAAAACTTGTAAATGAATGCATGTAGTTTTGTTTGTTTGTTTTTAAGAATTACCCTAAACTAGAAGCAGCCAAAAGGTCTTTTACCTGGTAAGTGGATACACAGCACACTGTGCCCTCACTCATCAGCAATGAAAAGCTATAAACTATTGTCCATAGCAATGCAGCAAATCCTAAATGCAGTTTCCTAAGTGGTAGAACTGATACTTATAAAAGTCCATCTACTATATAAATCCAAGTCCAGTATTGTGGAAAATGTCCAGCATAAAATAGGGATTGGGATACGGGGTCAGGGTGACCACCAGAGACTACACAAGGAAATCTGGGGAGAAGGGTGGTGAAAGATGCCCTGGATTTTGACTTTGATGAGATATGCCTGCCTTCCTGCCTGCCTGCCTGCCTGTCTGCCTGCCTTTCTTTCCTTCTTTCTTTCTTTCCCTCTCTCCTTTCTTTTTCTTTTCCTTCCTTCCTTCCTTCCTTCCTTCCTTCCTTCCTTCCTTCCTTCCTTCCTTTCTTTCTTTCTTTCCCTCAACCCCATATTTAGGACAGGGTCTATAGGGTCTCACTACATAGATCAGACTTGTAGTGATTCTCCTGCTTTTAGCCTACCAAGCACTGGGATTACAGGCCTGCACCACCACACCCAATCTCAATCTCCACCTCAGCATACCCGGTGGGGCAGGGTGGCACTGCACGAGGGGATTGAACCCCGGCCTCTGCCTCTGCCTAAACAGGCTCTTTAGTCTGCTGCGCTATCAGGCTGGCCCTTTGAGACGTCTATTTCTATGAATTCTTCCAAACTTACTGAGCTATACACTGAAAAAGAAAAGTTACTGTATGTAAATTTTAAAAATAATATTCTTTTCATTGGGGAAAAAGAAACCAGTCAAAGCCTAAAGGTAAAGGGTAAACATTTATCAGGCAGACACGAGCCAGAAGCAAGCTGGCCTGGCTCTCTTAACAGCAGGCAAAGTGATTCCGCCCAAGACGTGGAGCTCTCTGGGGAAATCCAGCCGTCAGCTCCACTCGGCCACCCGAGGGCTGCGCCCCTTTGCACGCACCCTGACGATTCTCATTCTAGCTGTCAACACTTGGATGTTGGCAAAGAGAAGACTGGAGATCGCGTCTGTCAAGCACACAGATTTGGTTGTGAACTAAATGCAGTTTTCCTGTTTTGAGACAACTCAACTGAGGTGAGTCAGTGCTCACCCAGGAAATCTTTGCTTAATGCTAATGAACCTGTTTTGTGTAACTTGGAGATTTCTGACCTGGTTTCTTTTGATAATAAGAGAAATTCTCCATTGCTCCCAGCAAAGATCACCAACTTTTAAATGATGTCTTTCCAAAAAGGGGTAAGCATTAGCCTGTGGTGTAGAGGGAATGACCAAAGGAATGTCCCTGCTTTTAACAGAAAAACATGGAGGAAAAACTGGGAGCAAATCAGCTACATGAGGCATTGGTGCGGGAGCCGGATGCAAGCGTGTGCCTGTCAGAAGCGTCAGCTGAAAGCCACGCTCCTGACAAAAGCTCGAGGCAAACGATGGCACTGATCACTGAGCGCCACTTCCACAAGATGAGGATGCCTGGGCCTCACAGAGATTTATGGGAAAAGCCAAGTGTTGTGTTATGGCCCAGTGCTGAAAGAAATGAGAAGGCCTGATGAAAGTAGCTTTGGAAGAGGCTGGGGAGTTAGCTCCATGACACAAGAGCCTTCCTGGCAAGTGCAAGGTCGTGAGTTCGAACCTTAGTCCTGCAAAAAAAAAAAAGTACAGAAAGTAGCTTCGGAGGTCTCATTGAGATCTGTCTCTCTCGAAGTGAGCCCAGAGCTCCAGAAGCATCTCCTCTTTATTTAGGACTATAACCTCTGTTGACCCTCACTATTTGTTTAACGCTAGGTTCACACAATTGTTAAATAAAAGGATTACAAGAAGGGGAGGAGATAATCACCAACATCTCAAGTAAGGGCAGAGACATCAATCAGGATAAGCTCTTATGCACTTTCTTAAATCCCAGTTTTCTGGAATCCTTAAGTAACAGATTACAATCCACCCTAAGCTTTGTTTATTGTTCTTTGCTTCTTTAAGATGCTAGTTTCTTATCTCTACATATCCCCATTTTTACTTTTTATGCTAAAAGACAATTTTTTGAGGTATCAGGGTGAGGACTGTAGACTTTTGATCCATAGCTTGTTGCTGGATCAGTCCTCGTTGCCAAACTAAGCAGGATATACAAAATAGTACAGAAACAATGTGCACAGTCACTATTACATTTCCACTAAACCATGAGATAACATGAAAAGGATTAAGATTTTCAATGCTGTCTTAGTTACTTTTTACTCATTGTTGGGACAAGTACCCAACACTCAAAACGAAGGAAGGAAAGGTTTATTTTAGCTCACAGTTGTTGGAGGTTTCAGTCCATATTTGGCTGGCCCAAGGCTGAGTGGAACAGGGCAGCGAGCATCCAGTTCATGGCGGTGGAACAGCAACAATCACAACAGAGGCAACTGACCAACCAGGGTGCAGACAGCAATAGTGTAACAGCGTTAGTCTGTATCTCTGTCTCTCTTTATATTGCATTCCAGCTCTCTGCCCCAGCCTATCCGCCTTAGGTCACATCCATAATCCCAGAAGGACTCAGACCCATAGTCCCATCAGTACTAAAACACGTAATTCCAGTGGATCATGATTCAAGTCTCAAACTCTGGAAGTTCCTGCCCCATGATTGCATGAGGCTTTGGGGGGACAACTAGACACAAACCATAACAAATGTCACTAGAGATGCTTTGCAATAGATCGAGTTTGGTTCTATGACATGGGAGTTATACAAGATGAAAAGGTACTCCAATCACATTTTATTTTATTTAGATAAGTGGATAACTTTTTCTGCTCTTTATTAGGTAAAAATAGCCATTCTAAAATACGATTTTCCTGCCAAAAGATCCTGGTAGGTGAGTGTTGTGATAGAAAAACAACTAGTACAACTGGTTGATCAGGATCAATTCTCTCTAAATAAGCAGTTTGCATAATTTGTTCAACTTGTGAAAGTTCCTTTTCCACTAAATTACTTAAAGATCAAGAACTATCTAAAGCAGGGTCCCCTTGTAATGTAAGAAATAAGTTTTATAGGGCATAGGTGGGAATTCCTAAAGAAGGCCTAAGCCAATTAATGTCTCCCAACAATTTCTGAAAATCATTTAAAGTATGTAGACAATCTCGCTGTAATTGAACCTTTTGAGGCCAGACACAGGTTTGATCTAACTTATTACCTAGGTACTCAAAGGGTGGTTGTTCTTGTATTTTTTTCTTTGGCTATAATTAATCCATATTCTCTTAAGACTGACTCAGCCTTAGTACCAAGTTGTTTTAATTCATTTCTGTCAGAATGGGCAAACAATAAATTGTCCATATAGTGTAAGATTAACGCTGAGGGAAATAAACATCTTAACTTTTCCAGAGGTTGGTTTACATAAAACTGACAAAGTGTCAGACTATTTAACATACCTTGAGGCAATACTTTCCACTGATACCTGGGAGTTGGTTTGTTATTATTTAGGGAGGGGATTGTAAAAGCAAACTTTGCTCTATCTTGAGGCTGAAGGGGAATAGTATAAAAGCAGTCCTTTAAATCAATAATGGTTAAAAACCAATCCTTGGGAATTATACTAGGCTGTGGCAAGCCAGGTTGTACCTGACCCATTGGCTGAGTAACAGCATTAATTTTTCTTAAATCTGTAATTAATCTCCATTTTCCTGACTTCTTTTTTATAACAACTACTGGGGAATTCCAGGGACTCATGGAGCTCTCTATTCTGTCCTCATTTAACAACTCCTGAACTAATTTTTTAAGAGTTGAAAGCTTCTCTTTAGTCAAAGGCCACTGTTCCACCCAAATAGGCTGCTTTGTTAACCACTTAAGGGGGAGGGCGAAGCTCAGAGCAATGGCCATTGCTCTAAATTTGAATTCAAGGTAAGGGTCTTTATCCCCTGGGAAATCTCAGTGATCTGTAAAGTAGCCCCCCACTGAGAAAGCAGATCACGTGCCCATAAGTTCATCTCAATGTCTGCCACATAGGGTTGTCAATTTCCTCTTTGGCCATCTGGCCCAACACAGACCAACATTTTTTGAATTTGTTGAATATTAGTCATATTCCTGAAGTTGTTAAATATTAGTTCCTATTCCTGAAAATGTGACAGAGGCAGGCATCTTAGGCCATTGACAAGGCCAGTCCTTAGAGGATATAATAGAAACATCTACTCCAGTGTCTGCCAACCCTTTAATAACTAGGCCTTGCATAGTTACAGTTAACTAGGGTCTTTGTCCTAGAAGCGTCTGCCACCATACCAAAAAATCAGTGCTTCCAAATCCTCCTTTTCTTTTCTCTGGCATGCTGTTGTCTTTTACATAAGGCAGCAATAGTAACTGAGCAATCCTCTGTTTGCTTACTATCTGAAAGGGTACAGCAGTAGACATCATCACAAGAATTTCTCCTTCATAATCACTATCCACGACTCCTAATTATACAAAGACACCTTTGCTAGTAAGGCTACTTCTCCCAATAGTCAAACCAACAGTATCTTTGGGTAGGGGACCAAAAATATTAGTACGGATTTTATATACTCCATAAGCGGATTGCAAAAACTGATTTTCTATTGCTACAATATGTAAGGCTGTGTTTCCTGATTTGGCATGAAAAAGATCTGAGACCCTTAGTGTTGGTTGATTATGGGGTGGGGTTGTTCAAAGGAAATTACTGGTACCCCGTATTGTTTATCTCTGTGCCCCAAGGAAGAGGGCCCATTGTCCAGTTTCCCTGCTGTTGTAAAGGTTGTTCATTTTTAACAAATTTGGAGCAACATTCATTTGCCCAATGTTTTTCCCTTTTACATTTTGGACACAGCCTTGATGGCTTAGTTTTATCTTTACCGCTTTTCTTTTCTTTTTTACAATTCTTTTTCATACGCCCCACTTTGCCACAATTAAAACATTTTGTAAGATTTTGTTTACATGAAGTTTGTATTTGTAAAGTGGTGTCCAGTAAATTAGCTTTATAAGGTTCAGAACCAATATCTGTACAAGCCTTAATATACTCCTCCAATGGAGCACCTCGAGCCTTTAATGGGTATATAACCTTTTGCCATTCTGAGTTAGCATTTTCAAAAGACAAAGTTTGTAGCAACATATCCCAAAGATTAAGTTGTCTGACTGTTTTATCAATTGCCTCCCAGAGTCAAGAGATAAAATCAACACAGGGCTCATTTTCAGACTGTATTACTTTAGTATAAAAGACTTTTGAACTTCTCCAGGTTTTCTGACCTTCCTCCATGCTCTGAGACAACATAAACACATCTGAACAATGGCCATATCATCATACTGAAGTTGAGCTGTTATACCAAATCATGCGCCTGAGCCAGTAAGCTGGTCTACTGTTACAGCGATAGGTGGCTTAAAGCCAGGAGCCAAACACATCTTGATTTCAGTACTGTCTTCACCACTTACTACCTGGGGAGAAAGGGGTACTTACTGCCTGTCTCTTAGGTCAGTTTCCTCTTTTGTAAAATAATAATGATTACTATCTGTTGCAAGGCTCCTTATCAAGAGTTCAAATCCACCCAAATGTCCCTAAGAGTGTGGCACATGGTAGGTGTTCAGGAAATGGGAATGATAAATTATTAGCAGTCTTCCCAATCAAATTACCCAGCACATAGGGTTCAGAGCATAGTATTAAATTAACCAATCTAGTAGCTTCTTCTTTACCAAAGACCCCAATTTCTCCTCCTGTCTGAGAATGAAGAGTCTGATGGGGCACCTGAATTCTTGCTGACCTATGCGCCACATCCCAGCATGGTTCCTCCCGAGAGCACCCTCAGACCAGCCTCACCTGCACTTCACTCCCATAAATCAGAAAGCCACCCCCATCCTGCGCCACCCAGAAATACATAACGTACATAAGCCACACAAGTGCCTTTTGAAAGTATTTTTTACTAACACATGACTGCACGTCGGCCCTGGCTGGAGGTCGGCAAGAGCGAAAGTTTGTGCATTGAGACCACGCCTGAGACCACTCTTGAGGTCATGGGGCCAGAGGGACAAAGGCCAGTGTCTGAAGCAAGGTAGGGCTGAGACAGGCGGGAAAGCGGGCTCTGACAGGCGAGGGAAGGCGCGCACTGCGCGAGGATGCCTGCGCTGCGGCCTGGGTGCAGTCGGCCGCCTTCCGCTGAGGTGTCGAGGGGCCAGATCTGCTTGAGGGTCCAGAAGCTGATGAGTCACAACTGGAGAAGGAGACCCATCACTTTCATCTCCACTTCTAACACGGCTCCAGGACACACCTTCCAAAGTGTGTCTGTCTCCAATATGCTAACACCTTCTTCTGGGCCCTGTAATTAGCTGCTGAGAGAATCAATTCCGTGATTCCCAATACCCAAGGACGTGGCATCAAGAACTATCTTTAGCGAATAACCAGGAGAATAGCTTCATCAGGTGGAGGCCTGGACACACTGAGCTCCACTAAGACCACAAGCATTCTTCCCTAAGCGGCCTATCAGAGACGATACGGCCCTGCGCACCCTGATCGACGGGCCCGCCATGTCTCCACAGCGACATTCCACGTGTGCAAGCACAAGTCAGTGTAGCTGCCTGGCTGTCACGTAACACTATGCCTAGGTGACACGCCATCTAGCTCGGCCTCTTCCAGACTTTTTAAGGCAGCAAAACACGTCTTGCTGATGGGGAGCCTCACAAAGCACTGCGAACAGAAGGAACATGGAGCAGTTCTGACAGATGGACAGATGTGGTGAGGACGGCGCTCAGCCTCCTCTCCTGGGCCTCCCCCCATGTGTGACCACTTCTCTCGCCCACTCCAACACATGCCCTGGGGTACACGAAAAACTGAGCTATTTTCGCTCACAGACAGGTCTCTTCAGAACACAAAACCAAAGTCGAATCAGCTGACACAATACTTTCATGACACAGGATATGTGAACAATGGTATGGGATTAAAGCTTTAGGAGGAGAGGCTATGGGTCAGGCCCCACACCTGTTGAGGCAGCCATCTTGCCTGGTGAGGAACACACATGTGTATCACTTGTCACAACCAGTGACAACCAGTCACAACCACGTCTCCTAACAGCCCACAGGGAGACACCATTCACAGACTTGAGAGGCCACAACTCCTGATTCTTCAGCCTTTCTGGGTGATGATAAACACACCGATGTGAAGAAACAGGAAATGTCGAGCATGTCAAAAAATAAGTGCATTTTGCTGACCATTTTGACCTATGGGATGGGCTTCAGGGCATATAAGCAAGCATTTCACAGGACTCACTCAAGTTCATCTGCTCCCTTGCCAGCTGCTCGGGGTTAATTTGACTATGTGAAGGTGGAGGAAAGCTTGGGGAAGCTTTCCATGCAGCACCACCACGGCCTTCCTGGGTGAGACTCCACTGTCCTGGCCCCTCCTGCAAAGGTGCCTGGCTTGCTGCAGAGGAAGAAGTCTACGTTTGAGTACCCAGAGCTGCTGAGTGAGGGTGTGAGACACAAGGTCTTCAGGATAAGAAAGACCATTTAGTAGGGCTGGTGGTTGGGGTGGGGAAACTCCTGGTTGAAGGGGAGCGTAGGGATTAGAGGAAGCCACTCTGATGTAAATGCAGTGGAGCCCCTCTCACCAGCAAATCCCTTTAAAACTACTATGTTGCTCCTGCCCAGTTCTAGCTGCACTGGGGGCATGTGCAGGTCCATCTACACCCTGACAGGAAGCTGCAGGTGTCACCAGTGCCAGATTGTAGCATGTACCCAGTGCAGCAAGGCTCAGGGCCAAGTTCTGGGGAAGGGTTCCCACTGGGGCCCAGCAGGCCCACTTCTTGGACACGCCCATGACTTACAACCCGATGGTAATGAACAGCTTGTCTGACGAGTCATTTAAAGCTGAGGGCTTTTCCCAAGGGTGGAATTTTGCTACAAGAAAATTCAATTTTGAGTCCTCTCTTCAATGAGAAGGACAAAGCTCTGTAATTAACTCAGCAAATGTGCTAAGCACCGAAATGTCAGCCTTTCATCAGTGAGTGGTCATGCTAGTCCTCACAATATATTACTGGAGGAAAGTGAGCTCTCAATTCTGTTGACCACCGCAGTGCTGAGCTTTATACAGAACGGAAATCGTGCCCACTGCTCGCCTCTTTCACAGTGCTTATGAATTCACAATGAAGATGATGCTCCTGGTCGTGGCCTCGGCAGTGTGCCCCACACAAGGCTAAGCACACAACGCACGTTACCAGGTTCTAGTCATAAGTCACTGGGACAGTCCTCAGAATACTCCTCATGTGGAAACAACTTCCTGTTTTGCAGATGAGGAAGGTGGAAGGTCAAATGCGTTGTATTAGGTCACACTACTACTACTAAGCAGGAGAATCTGAATTGGAACTGAGGTTGGGATCCAACCACCATGGCCACCACATGTTCCCAGGATGGGATGTCCTCCTTAGGGGGACAGGACTACTGGTTGGCATTGCAAAATTCTGCTGTCTGGGAAAGATTCCAGAGCTGTCATCAGATTCTCAAGAATTCATGATTCAGAAGTGGTCAGGCTGGCTTTCGTGTAAGGTCTTTACCATAACACTGTCTTGTCAGGAGATCAGCCTCGCGAGGGCGTGAGGGCAGGGGCTGCACTCCGCAGCGCCCAGGTGCCTCTGCGCCCATGCCAGCTGATGTCCAGTCCTGGGATGTTGGACTTCACATTGTTACTCTCTCTGCATCTCAGGCAAGCATTCCTTAAAACATGGAGAGGAAAAAAGAAATCAACCCACTACTGTTATGGAATATTGGTCTACACGTACAACTACTTTCTCTTAGCTCAATGAGAAGAAATATTTGTGCCAATAGTGTTTAGAAAAGTTATCATGTCCACATCTTGTACTCTGATCAACTACTAGGAAGACAACAATGTGCATTGTATTGATCACTGTGGCTGTCCCACTAACGGGTTTTGAAACTGTCTCACCGTGATTTCTTATTAAAAGTAATAGAAGTAAAATAAATAAATAAAATAAGGATCTAGACAAAAGATAAAAAAAGAGAAGAGTAACACGGTGGAGAAACTAAATACTGAAAAGGAGAAAGGTGTATTAAGCATTTTTGTGCCAGGTGCTGTGGTGAGTGATCATTTTAGAGTTACAAGAAAGCAGCAGAAAATAGGATCCTGGGTCCAACAAGCACTTCAACATTAGAAGATTGAAGCAGAAGATCTGGGCTTACCACTTACTTGACTGGCTCTGTTATTTTGGTTAATGAAACAGCCAATTTGAAAAACAAAATAAAGGAAGGGAAAAAATATATGTATATGCACGGGGCAGCTGGGCGAGCGTCCTGCTGAGCCCTGCTGGTCTACAGAAAGGAACAGTTAACGCTTCAATTACTTCTTTAATCTTTTCACCAGATTTTATGCTTATAAATCTTGCAATCTGAACAACTAATTTGAACAACGAACTTGAATTATGTCTGGTAATCTGAACAACTAGCTTGAAGGCAACAATGTACAACCATTGTCGAATTTCTACCATTTTCTGTAGTGAAATTCTGTATCATTGCTAATTTCTTTTTACTATTTTTTAATCTTTTAAAAATAAAAACATAAAATAACTTCTGAACTAGAAGAAACAAACCCCATGGAGACTAGTACCAAACTCACGGAGTGTCTAAAGATTTAGTGACACTATGTGAGGTACTTCGAGAACACCAGGACTGTGGAAACGCTCCGGGTATTGGTACTGTTGCCGGTGTCACCTTCTGGAAGTGTGTTGGTGGCTGCCACGTCCTGGAAGTTACAGTCACACATAGCTTTGTTTAATCAAGTACTCCATAGCAATCTGACTGTCCGAGGGAGTGGATGACTCACACCAGCTCTCAAGAGTCGCTGTCTGAGCCGCATCCCTAAGGGCTCCTACGTGGCCTGTTCCAGCATGTGCGCGCCATCTAAGGAACAGCACAATTACGCAGCGAGCTTCGGGAGCTCTCCTAGGAGCCAGCCCTGGAGAGCAGCGCCTGCCCCGCTGGCTCCCGCACAAGCGGAAATCATCCCCTGTCATCTTCACCGGGCGCTAACGCTCCCCGGGTCTTGGATGCAAATGTTGATCAACAGTGAGGACATCCCACGTTTCAGCTATTCAAAAGCGACTTTACTCACAACAGGGTGATGTCTGAGTATAACGTATTAAGAAGATGATCCGGAGGGGAACAGCGAGCAGTCAGGAAAATGGGTGCTTTAGGGTGCCGCGCCAGGAGGATTAGCACACTTCCGTGAGAATGACCCGAGGGCTTTTGACAGAACCCCTGAAGAGCAAACGGCATTGTCTTGCCAAGTCTCTCTCCAAGAACTTATCTCAAAGAAAATTCTGGATGACTGTATGAAACATGTGTACAAGTATTTTCACTTAGGAATTGTATATAACATACTTTTAAAAACATCATTGTTCACAATACAAACCTGGTTAAAACAATTATAGCATTATCTTACCATAGAATTCTATGTAGTAAAAGACACCTGAATATTGAGATAAAAAGATGCCTGCAGAGCTGGG
>PVKN010014034.1:0-19499 GCA_004027915.1 Capromys pilorides | reverse complement strand
GATGAAACCCGTGCTCCTGTACCTGCTTCCACGTGCTTTAATGCCCCTAGCTTTTTGACTGGCCCTAGGAGCCTGGTACTGATATCTGGTATTAAGTCAAGTTTGTTTTTTCTTTTTTTAAAATAAATTCTTGACACCAGTGGTTTGTCAAGGGCAAGGTTTGAAGAGGGAAGATACAATTACCTTGATTTTTGACAGGGATAGACCAGGAAAAACCCAGGTAATGAAGAAAAGAGCAAGCATGTGAAGGCTGAGGGGCGAGAGATGGCACTTGGTCTAGAGCGCCCGTGGGAAAAGTGCCCACCCACTCTGAGGCTGGCAGTGACACCCTGTGCCAGGGAACTCGATGGACGGGGTAAATTGCTTCCAGGTAATTTAGAATAGCAGCCGAAGGACCTATCTTATAGTTTTACATTACTATTTTCTGCCAAAATATTTAAAGAAAAAAATTTTATTTCAGTGAAGTCATTAAGGATAACTGTAGCTTTAACAAATAAAAAGATGCAACTAGAGACCCTACCCATAAGTGATGCAAGTCAGACTTTCCTGTGTAAACACTGAATTGTCTCCCTGGTATAAGAAACTGAAAAGGTAAATAAGATTCAGTAGCACCAACGGATATTGTGAAGGGGAGATACACTGCTCGAAAGGAACAAACAGCCAGGGTGGAGGGGAGGAGAAAAGAAGGAGGGGAAATATATGTGTGCATACAAGATAGTTAAGACAATTGCACTGTAATTTCTATTAGTTCATTGAAAGAGACAATTAATGCTTATATTTTTTGATCAATTTTACATGCCTATATCTGGTCATCTATGCAGCTACTTTGAAGACAACAATATGCAACATAAAAGCCATTGTTCATCGTGTATCATCTTGTTTTGAAATTTTGTATCATTTTCATTTTTTTCTGCTTAAAATAAAATTTTAAAAAATACCAAGAGAAGTTCTTGTTAACCAAGGATATTAGAAATGAACCAAATCTAAAACTTAACTCAAATTAAAGTAAACTAATGTGGTCTAGTCAAAGAAACTCCTGGTGCATATTCCACTACTTTCCCTAATGACATCTTTGACACTAAAACTGGCTAAATGTCATTTCCCTGACCTCTGTGGGCACAGAGAGGAGATAAGGACCCCAGGTTCCGACTCTGAGGGCAGCTGGAGGCAGGGTTTGGCCTCTGTGTTCCAGGTCCGGGGCCAGGCAGAAGCAGTCTCACTCGCTGGAAGCTGAGGCAGGGCTTTTCCAGAGCCTGCCCTGCTTGGCTTTACTTACAGTGAGAAGTTTTCCCTAAATAAAAAGTGCAGGTAAGTGAGTGGGGAGACCCGGCTGCTTTTGGAGTTCAGATATCTATACTACTGCAATCCTTCAACTTTATATCCCCAAATTCACAGAACACAAACAGCAACTAAAATACAAATGGTTCTCACACATAGCTTGACTGCTTAATCAACAGAGGTCCTGCCCTAAAACTGTTCTCCTCGCAGTGCATTCCCGAGGCCACAGGCTGAGCGTGGCTCCCCTATCTACAGAGCATCTCTCACAGTGGGTGCCGAGGAGAGCAGTGTGTCTGAGGAGCCCACTCGCCCCATGCTCTTCCAACTCCCCACCTGTGGTAACAACCACAGCTAGTTCCTTCTTCCTGACTCTTGGTCCCACTGCTCTGGTTTCGCTCTGTGGCCCACGCCACTGTCCTCACATCAATGTCTCTGTGACCTCCCAGGCCTTGCACTGTCCACGTTCACATCTGAAGGCGCTGTGTGTGGCAGTCGCATAAGAGCATAGTGATTCACTGATGCGCATCTCAGTCACATGAGCACAGATGGACAGAGTGTCCCAGGCCAAAGGGCTGGCCCTGCACAATAGCGAGGAGGACCTTAATGACTTGGCCACTGTCTTCATCCACCTAGGGGATTTTAGAGGCTTCCTGGGCAGCAGCTACAAGTCCTTGTGTGGGGCAGCCACAGGCAGATGAAGGCACAACCACGCATGCTACTGGTGCATGAAGGTGCTGGAAAGCAGCCCAAGTCCCAGTGGGCACTCACTGCCACCTCAGGGTCAGGATTAGACTTCTCTATGCAGAGCAGCGTGATCCACAATGGCCACGGAGCAGCTTCCTACTTACTCCGCAGCCCTGTTGGAGTAAGCTCATGCTTTATAATTTCCAGGCTGGGGAATTATCCATCTAAACTGTCTTCACACAAATGCTGCTTGATGAAGAAAAGTACAGTGCAGATTATGTCCCTTAATGGTACCACTAATCTTCCATAATAATGGTGGGTGATGATTACTGTTTACCTTGTGCAAGGTAAAGATGGATTTGTGGCTGTGGATGTGCGATTTTGATGCAGAGGCGGGGGCTGGAGTGGGATAGCCGAATCAGAGCGCTAGATTGGAGAAATGGATTAGTGATGATTATTCCTGATTATCTCAATCCTCTCCATGAAGTAAACGCATTAGAAGACTATGCGATTTTCATATTTTAATATTTTATTGGTGGATTTCTGCAAGTGATAAGTGAAAGAAAATGCAGCAGATGTTATTTTATGTTCTATTTATGAGGTGGAGACAATTCCAAGGAGTATGTGGATTACTGGCATCAAAGCATAGCTACTCATTCCAGTTTCTCCTCAGAGGGTTGCCTCCCGGGAAACGGTGACAGAAGTGTCATCTCAGGCCTTCACATCCATCACCTTCAGATTCCAGGCTTTACCGTGCCCACTTCCTCCTCTGTCTCCACTAATGAGATGGGTAATTATAAAGTCCTGGATACAAACAATGGATTCAGGGCCTCTGCACCAAGCGCCACGGCAGCCTTTCTGTTGCCTTCTCAGCAGGCCTAGGAAGTGGGCATGCGGGACCTTCATCTCCACAGACCCCACTCTGCTTGCTATATATCAGCTGTCCCTCTCTGTGATGGTGGCCACAGCCTGGCTCACGCCAGCCACCTTGTGAAGGGCTTCTGCTTCCCATCTTATGAAATTCCCCTGGCACACAAGGGAGGGTTTTTTCTTTTTTCTTCACCATTTTATAAGTTCATTTCTTTAGCATCTCAGTCATTGGGGTTTGACAAAAATCTTTACTCATCAACTTCTGACAAATCTCACTTATTTGCTTTTTAAAACATTTAGTTGTTGTCTCAGTTACTTTTTACTCATTGCTGGGACAAATACTGGACACTCAAAAGGAAGGAAGGAAAGTTTTATTTAGCTCACAGTTGCTGGAGGTTTCAGTCCATATTCGGCTGGCCCAAGGCTGAGTGGAACAGGGCAGAGAGCATCCAGTTCATGGTGGCAGAACAGCAACAAAATGGTGACAGAGGCAACAGATCAACCACGGCACAGAGAGCAACAATGTGAGTCTGTCTCTGTCTCTCTTTGTATTTATTACATTCAAGCTCTCTGCCTCAGCCTATTTGCCTTAGGCCACACCCATAATCCCAGCAGTACTCAGACTCATAGTCCCATCAGTACTAAAACACATAATCCCAGTGGATCATGACTCATGTCTCAAACTCTAGAAGTCCCCGCCCCATGATTGCATGAGGCTTTGGGGGGACAACTAGACATAAACCACAACAGTTGTCTTAATCAATTACTGTTGCTACAAAGGCTGGTTTTGTTCTTGGTTTGTGTGATTGCTCATTTTACATGATTTTTTTTTTTTGTAAAACAAAAATAGCAACACTTGTAGTGGTGGGGGTCAGTCTTTGCAGGCAACTCTGAGAGAAAGCGAATCGAAGTGCATCTCTCCTACTGGTGACGAGAAGAGCTGGAGCAAGGCAGCTCGCAAAGACCCTTGCTCTCGGGATTGCTCCTGGGGGTTGGGCTGTGTGTTGCTGGTCATCAGGGAAACAGGCTTCCTGGGGTCTAACTACTGCTGCACCCTGAGGAGCAGCTGTCCCTCCCTGGGCCCAAGCCTGCCGGTATAAGACCTCACATGACCACGCCTCCATCTCTCTCTGGTCATCCTGTTCTGAGGGGGGCTGTTTGATATTTTTAAATATCTCGGGCTCCTCAGTCTGTAGTACACAGCCACTCTCTGTCCTCTCATCACTCGTAACAGAACTGAGCTGGACCAACTTCGGTGCTCGCTTGTGCTAGGTGGGTGAGTAGATTTTGGGCCTCTGCATTAGAGCACCAAACGAGAGTCCTGAGTCACCAAAACTCTTCTCAACATGAAGGAACTAAAAGTTCTTGTCCTATTCAAAGTTACTTATGTTCCTCTGTGTCACTATCAACTGAGAACCCAGAGGGAAGAGAATGACCAAAGTCCAAGGCTGCATTGCTTGAGTCAGAGGTCCGTGGGTCCATGCGTGTGTGTTAAGTTTCTGATTTGGGGCTCCTCAGATATGTTGCTCTGCCACGGGGCCACCTCGGCCTGAGGGAAACAGGGGAGCTTCATGGTGTCATGGTGTGTGTCCAAGGTGACACACGTGGGTCATGTCACAGTGTGATGACAGTGTGATGTCATGCCAGCTCCATGCTGCTGTGCACATCAGGGCGTGAAACCCAGCCGTCAGTGGGCATGAGGCCCGTGTACGCGCGTGGATGGCGTGCTTGCGCATGTGTGTGTGGAGAACTGTGTATGTAGGTCAGGGACACAGAAGGTCAGAGAGTCACAGAGAGCTTGCTGTGAGAACAGAAGGAATTTGAAGGGCAAAATAAGCACCATTATAAAGTCGGATTCATGAGGGTCGTGGGGTCCGGGTTTCTGTTTCTTTGGCAGTGGTGTGTGGCTGTCGAGGTACATTTTGCTAAGGCCTTCAATTTTCCGGATTCATGACTTGCACAGACCCCGGAATGGATAATGATGGATCTTCAGGAGAGACAGAAGGCGAGGCAGGGAGGCAGCTGCAGAGAGGAGTGGTGGAAGGGCCGCAGCCCTCAGAGAGCCTCTGCGTTTTAATCACCGCAGCCGGGGCCTCCAGGGCTCACACCTTCAGAGACTAATAACCGTGATCCTCAGCAAAAGAAAATTGGGCTTTCGACGTCTTGAATAGGGGAAAATGACACTTCTTGTTTTTAGGTACAAATGAGACACTTAGGCAGCAGAGCAGGAGAGCCCTGTGGGGATTTCCTCAGGGGGTGAGTAATGGAGCAATTTACCTCGTCACTGATGAGGTCCCGGCCGGCCCCTCTTCCCACAGAAAGAGCTCCAAAGGAAAGCCCAGCCCGAACACACCACTGGGCAGAACTGAAATTCCAGGTTTCCTGACTAAAAATCTTTTCATAATAATTCTCCATAATCCTGCTGCATTTTCCATGTTAGAAAGGAAACAGAAAGATCAACGTGGAGGTCCAGGGCTGCCATGGTATCCAAAACATTCATTCTAACCCACGACCAAAGCCGCTGACTCTGCCTTTTGTTTTGTTTTGCCCCTGTGAAATGGAAAATCCAGAGTGCAACCATCTTTGGGGGGTTTCTACTGCTGTTCTTTCTGCACCTTGGATCCCCAAGCAAGGACGGACAAGGTGGCAGGCACCCAGGTGAGTGTTGTAGATGTACCCAACATGCCCCCAGAACATAAATGTACTGAAACTAGTGCTTGGAGCAAGCTTAGTAACAGAGGCTCTTGTGTGCTCTGTGACTGAGAAACTGCTGAGATAACTAGGAATCCAGCGATTTCATGGATGAAATCAGGGTAGAGATAGTACCCTGATATCAGGGGTTTATTTGTGTGTATTGCCATGCATGCATGCACACGCATGTGCTTGGGTATGTTGGCTATTTCTCTCAATGCCGGGAAAAATACCCACCCCCTATAACTACATAGAGGGAGCTACCCTTTGGCGCACAGTTGGAAGAGGTGCATGCTTAGCTGCCCCCACGACAGAGCCGCAGGGCAGTGGGCTACAGTAGGAGAGAACTGCTCGTGGAACCGCAGACCTGAAGCAGGGCACCAAGTGGGGAGCCAAGGAGGGAGAGAACCCCTTTGGGCTGTGTTCTTATGAGCTGCTCCCCAGCACCAGCCATAGCTAAGTCCTATAATCCAATCACCTTCCAAGAACCTCCCCTCCCCTCACCTTGAAGCTCATGAGACTTTGGGGAACACCTAGATATAAAGCATAGCAACATGTGAGCATAATACGAGGAAGCGAACTGCACGTACACCGGAAATTGGAACATCTGATGAGAAGACATGAGGAAGAGCCTTTCAGGCAGAAGTACAAGCAGTTCGGCAGTGGTGGGTGCAGATATTCCACCGTTGTCCCATCAGCGCTTCCACAGCTGAGCTGGACCTCAGCGAGGGCAGCTTTCCGAGCGCGTCCTCTCTAAGCTCAGGGATGTAGAGCAGACACCCACTGCTGTCACTTCACCGCTAAGACGAGCTTAGTTGCTGGTAGCTCACACCTGCAGCCTTCTCCTGACGCATCCCCAGGTGGCTGCATCTGTGTATGCGCGTGGGCGGGAAGTGATGTAACAGCCTCCATGCCTGCTGGGAGAAGGCCGTAGGCTTCACGGGCCTCGCAGCTGGCTTTCAGAAGGCTCTGTGGCCTCAGGTGAACCTGGATGCCACCGAAAGCGAGATATTTCCTTCACCTCTCTTCTCCTTTCACCTAATTTCTCAATTTCTTGTGGGTTTTCTTCTAAGAACATTTTATAAATAATTTCTTTAAATAAAAATCCTGACTTGGACTCTACTTCTGGGGGAGCCAAACATAAAAAAGAAAATTAGCTCCAAAGGACACACAAATGTCCCTAAATGTCATTTCATGTTCTAAATGCAGACTGTGTTCACTGGTCATTGAGCAAACACTTCCAGAATCTGTGGGTGTTGCTGAGAGTTGGCCAGCAGTGGGGCCGGGATATCTTTCTGAGGAGACAGGTAGTTGGGCAATTATTTGAAAATTTTATTGCTTTTCACTCATTGTTTTATGAGAATTAGCTAGAAATTGAAAAGTTAAAGTGCTCATTACAAAGACCAGTGATGTATATGGTCTTAAATCCAAACAACCATGGAACGGAAGGAAAGATGAGTGCCGTTAGATTTGTATGGAGAAGGCAAATCGTTAGCCTCAGCCGGATGAAAACAGCGTAAGCGGGGAGAATGTAGTGAACTGTGAAGGGAACAGAGGAAAACATACCATGGAAGTGTAGCTTAGGAACATCGGGGAGTTGGGTGTTTTGCACAACAGCAAAAAAAACTAAAGATTTCATAAAGTGCTACCAATCTTAGTTCTCTCAGAGCTTGACCCAGTATTCTATGTTAGTCTCCTTTTAAAAAACATTTAAAGAAAAACTATTGGAGTATTTTAGGTAGAAGCAGATAATGGCGGAGAGCCAGACTGTAGCGTGTTTCAGGCTGGCAGGATGAAAACCCACGGGACTAAAGAAGGAAGGAGAGTGTGCCCCACCTGGGGATCCAGCCCCAAAGCCCCCAAGGAGATGCCACACGTGCTATGGCCAGGCATGTGCCCCTCGGTCAGCAGAGGCTCCAGCCCGCCTTTCCTGCCCAGCGCTGCTGGAATTCTCTTGAGGAAGCCCTGCTCCAGGGTTCCCATCAATCCAGTACAAGTTTTTAAAGAACAACAGCACAACCCGTGCTCCCCTCGCCTCCCGCTTCCTTCTTTCCTCCTTTTACAGAGGCCTACACCCCACTGCAAGACCCGGAGGCCCCAGTCTTGTACCCCTGAGAAAAGCCATATATATCACTAGGCAGTAGTTTCCTTACCTTTGAAAACCTGATACAACTGTCTCTATCACAAAGATTGTATAGTGTAAAGTAACCTGATATGTGTAGAAAGACCCACTAACAAAACACTACATGACAGTTCTTCCATCTAAACACTTGGTATTCTGTTATAATCACTAGGTCATCATATATATTTATACCTAGTGAAAGGAAGAGAGGAGAAATCACCAACAGCAAAATCATTTGTGTAGACAGTGAAAGAAAGACAGTTCTGTGTTACACAACTACACGCTTTCCTCCTTTATCTCTAAATTCCAAAGGATCTGACTGCCAAGTGAATATGTACTGTGTGTTTTCTTTCCAATTTTCAGACTTGGCAAGAGGGGAGACTGTTAAGAAAAGATTCTCTCATACTAAACTGGAAATGAATAAAGCAAGAGCTGTGCAATCTCCTACTAATCCACCAACAGATTTGCCAGATTTCATTAAAGTATTAAAAGCCTCAACTTTAGGATTGGTTACCAGAAGTTATCTACGACTCGTCCCATTATACTGGCCATAAATATTTTCAAAGTTCCTAGAGTAGGGCCTCGATGAGATGTGGGCATGGAGGAGAGGAGATTGGAAATCTCTCTAGGACACAGAAGAAGACATTAGAAAGGAAGTAAAAAGCTTTTGGAGCTGGAGAGATTAGAAGATGAGATGCTGAAGACAACTGAGAAGGCATTCACATGGTGCAGCCCCCTAGGGTCCTCCTCTGGCTGAACCTTTAATTTTCTGAGTGCTGAGAATACTGGTGGCCTGTAATTTCCACCTAAGTAGTGGTATTGCCTTTACCTAAGAAAGCCACCTCGCTGCCTTCATTCCCTCTGTAGACATATGGGATTCCCGTGTCTGCCTGACTTGCCACGCACCAGTACAAGGTTGTCCCAGATCCTGAGATCTCGCCATAGCATCAGACCTCGGTCCCAAGTGCAGGCCTTCTCCTCTGCCCATTCACACTCCACCCCTCCAGGAGAGGAGCCCTTACCAAGAGGAACCCCCAGTAAAGTCACTGCATGCAACGAGCTTCCCTTGGAACACCAGTCATGATGAATAGCATCCCAAGAAAAAAATGAGGTAAGGCAGTTGAGTGGCCTCAAGCTGACAGGACCCAGAGCTATGTGTAGGAGAGAAGAAATGGGATTTATGGTAATAAAAGTGAGCAGCTGCTGGTACATCAAGATCTGGGTGACTTGAAGGATCCGTGTTTCAACGTAAATGTGAAATATGTCCTGGGGCCTAAATAATTCTCTCAGAACAATGAAGGCAAATAAAGAACTTTCCTCTTGTGGGTAGATATAAAATGTTTCCTGAAAATTCTACATGCTGATAGGTGGGGCTTTTAGGGAGTGTTCAGGTCAGAGGGTACAGGACTCACCACTAACTGGATCCATCAATGAGCGCATAACTAGATCCCCGGTTAGGAGGCAGTAGGGGGCTGGTTGGGGGAGGTGTGGGGTTGGGCAGCCTGTGGAGGGCACCTCTTCCCCCCAGCTCTCCTTTCCCTTTGCTGACGGCCTCCTGTCGGCTGTGCTGGAGCAGCTTTCTTCCACGGATCCTTCTGCCGTGACGACCCTCGCTTGGAGACCGCCGGGCACGTTTGGCTCTTCTGAACTCTGAGACAAATTAAATTTCTCCTCCCAGAAGGTGTGGCTGCTTGGTATCGAGACGCTCCAGGACAGGGAACTTGACTAATATGTCTCCCTCAGCTTCAACACGAGTATAGATAATCAGCAAATAAATGGAAAGAATAAAAATCACATCTAAGAGAAATGTTGATTCCCAGGCTCCACCTTGAAGGACTACCCAATGCATAATTATTGGTCAGTTAAAATTGTAGACAGAGATGTTTATCTCTGGTTTTTGATTAGCTAAGCAATATTTTACCTTTAAGTTATTTAGTAACAGCTCAGCTTTTGGGAGATGCCATATTTATATCCTTCTTTCCCTAGGTTGCATATTTTAATGCCCTGTCTAGTTTCCTCAGCTGTTCTTCTCCCCTATTAAAAGCGATTGTGACACTTAACCTAATTTCTCTTAGCTAAATTTTGCTGGGAATTTGCATTTGTTTTTTTCATTCTATTATAAATAGTATACTTAATATAAGAATGGGGAATTCCCCTTCAGATTTGGTCATTGGTCTTTGGTCTTGGTCTTCTATTTCTTACTGAAACTTGTCCATGTCTTTATTCTAATGCAATAATGAATCGTGACATGATTTCAGAAAGGAATGAAAAAAAGAAAACTGAAGTATGCTAAAGCTTTATTAGTCTCTCTCCAAGGAAAACATAATAATTAATAAATTGTGAAAAACCTATGCATAGTACTGTCTTGTGTGATTCCCCGTGTCGCTTGTCTCTGGTTGAAGCATTAACCTCGCCAGCCTTTGGAAGTATAGGGTTTGGCTCTCTGTTATTATCTGTCCATTTCTGTCGCGTTTGGCTAGTGCCCCTCCAACCTTCAGGACTGTGCTTTGGCCATAGACAATTCATGATACTCCAAAATGAAAGTATTTTCTGTTCAGTAAATATCCCATTTTCCAAACCTTAAAGTCATCAAATCTACAAGAATATAAAAGTAGTGCTCAAGGGACTGAAGCACAAGGGGTAGACAGCAAGATGACAAAATGCTACAGTTAATCATGCCATTACAGCACCCCGATTTTGAGATTAAAATTTGCCACATGTTCCTTACACACATTATGTGTGTGTAGTCCACGTTGGGTAGAAACGTTAGGCGTGCTGGGTAGTCAGTGGAGCTGCACGTGAAGAGCAATCCAGTGGCGTAGAGGAAACTCTGAGGAGCTGTGTTGTCTGTAGGGATGAGAGTCCCTCTGTGTGGCAGTGTCTGTAAGAACAAGTGCCCATTCGCTGCCAGTCATAACTAGCCCAGCAGCTTCTTAGAGTAAGGGACTTGTACGTGTCCAGGTGTGGAGGTAATTCTCTAACAGGGAGAGACAGTGATGGACATGCCCTTGGTCTACATGGAGACTTGGATGATAAAAGCTGTGTTTAACTGACTTACAAGCCTGTGCTGCTTACATTAATTAAGCCTCTATCATGTGTCAAAAGTTTCACATATATTGGCTTCCTTGTCTCTCCTCATGCTCCACTGAGGATCATGCCTGTTTTTCCTTATAATACAGATTTGGAATCAGATATTCATGGGAGAAACATGATCTGGCCAAAGTCGCAGAGCTCTTCACTTCTTCCCTGTCCTGCGAGGACACAGGCAGAGGGGAAAGTACCCTTGCCCCAGTAGACAGATGAAGGAACAATCAGCGTGCACACCAGCCTGAGATGCATTTGTAACTAGGGAAAAATTAGTAGACATCACTTGATTGTCCAACATCCTGTCTCCCAGTGTCTCAGATCTCCTGATCTCCCAGATCATGGTAAGCTTCATTCAATAAGAAAGTGAATCTGGTCAAGCTTTGCCTCCAGAGCTGGCATGGAGCCTAGAACAGAAGGAATACTCAGTCCACAAATGTGTAATGGTGACTGGAGTCAATGAAAGGGCAATGCCAGTATAAAATCAGGAAACTTTGTCCTCTGGTCTCCCCATTCTAGTACTTTCTGTCTATCACTCATTCTGTTTTGGCAAAGTGAGTCTTGTCTCAGGAATAATTTGGATGGGAGACCAAGACCACCAAAACAAGTCAGCGTGCACTGAAGGATGTATGGATGTGGCTCTTTGAAATTCAAAACTGAAGAAAAAGCTCTGAAGGACAAGCATTTTTTGATACTCAAAATATAAAGACCTAGAATAATTGATTTTCCTATCACACCCTGAGTCAATAAAGCCCTTTAAAACAGTTACGGAAAAATCTTCAGACCTAGGATAAGACATCAACAGAAAAAAGCAAGGCTCTACCAGTGAAGATAGACCACACAATTTCAATAAAGGGGTAATTAGAATTCTAGCCTGAAAAAAAGAGAAAACTAGGGAGTACGGGAAGAAGAAAAAAGAGAGAGCAAGAGAGAGGCACTAGTCAAAGTGCTTGAAATGCCGATACTATATTAAGATTCAACAGGCACAAAAACCCACATATAATAAGTTAAGAAATCTTTGCTTAAGATACATAATAGAGAAACCAAAGAACATCAAACACAGATGGGAAAAGCCCATAAGGTGCCAAAGCAAAAATACCAGTTCTCTGCAAAGGAAAACTATTAAATTGACAGCTGATATCTCCACAGCAACATTGGAAACCCAGGAAAAAGCTGGAATGATATCTTCAATATGTTAAGAGAAAATAACCGTCAAATCAGAATGCTAAACTCCCTGCGCTAATTCATAAACAAGCCAAAAGTGCATTTTTTCCTAGCAACAGACACATAGAATACCCTTCAGAGAAAGTACAAGTTATCCTGAAGTGTGAGAAGCTCCCTTCCTCTAAAAACTAAACGCGTGGCCAAGGCGAATGCACCATAGCAGTATAAAGTGAGCACAATCTGGGGGCTTCAATGCTTAATTTGAAAACTTGAAAGCAAACCTACGGTTCAGTCTCATAGGAGTCTGGGTTTCTTTTTGCCCCATTACACACTATCAAAGGCGTAGTGGGTTGAAGCCACATAAATTTACTTTATTGAAGTTCTGTTGGTTTTATGCCAATACCAGGGTGTGGGCAGGGTTGTGACCCAGAGTGGAAACTCTAAGGGAGTGAAGTATCATGTTGGCAATTTCCTGGGATTAGGATGAGGGCATTCTTGGACAACCATTGTTTTTCAGCAACAATAGGCTTCTATTTGGCGTCTTTTGTTATACTATGTAAACAAAGTCCAATCATTCCCACTTTCTCTGTTTTTTTGTTTTTTTTTTTTTGTTTTGTTTTTTTTTTTTTTTTTTTTTTTTTTTTTTTTTTTTTTTTTTTTTGCATGTAGCATAATTTGTGAGTAAAAAAGAAAACACTAGTGAAAAATGGCAGCTAACCAATGAAGCAGATAAACAGGTTTGGTAGGTACCTGTTAGCCTTTCCAAAAGGTAAGAATATATTCCTAGGACAGGGCAGCAATTCTATTCCTAGGCATTCATCCAAGAGAAATGAAAATATACGTTTGCAAAATGATCTGTACATGAGTGTTTGCAACAGCTTTATTTATGGTAGCCAAAAGTTAGAAGCGGCCCAAATTTAGAAAAAGGAACAAGTTGTTCATGCACTCAGTGACACTGGTGAACCCTAAAATCATTATGTCGGGTGAAGAAGCCACCGAAATAGATGCAAAGGAACCCATGGCATGATTCATTTACATGAAGTCCCTGGGGAGACAAGATGGTCCATAACAGAAAGGGCTGTGGATGTACCTCAGGGGTACGCAGCTTGCTCAGCATGCTCAAGGCTTGGGGCTAACCATAAATAGCAGCAACAGCCACAACAACAACAACAACAGCAACAGTAGATGACAACAATAAGAGTGCATTGGCCATAGTGAAGATGGAAAAGTCACTTGAGTGCATCAAGACAGAGGTCTTCAGGGCGCAGAGGTGGTAGTGACACAGGCACAGACAGCAATCAACGCTCACGAAGGCTAAAGGTTGTGCAGCTGAAATAATCCACCAAAGCTCCCAGCCATCAAGGGTCATGGCAAACCTACTTCAAGCTCCTCCTCCCCTACACTGGGGGCTTCAGTTCCCCCACTTGTAAGTTTATTCCCAGGGATGCTGCCCATGAGTAAATTTACTTTTAGAGTACCAATAAAACTACCCATTTAATGTGGGGTAGAAACAAATTACTCACATGCCTAACACTAACCAAACATATATGTTACCCAGATGTATGCCTTTTTCCAGAAATGTAAGTGCATGCAAGGAGCCTGTGTCCTTGTCTTGTCTCATGGGCTGGCACTTTCTGCATGTCTGATCTGGATTTTATCATTCAAGATGACTGCATCTGGTGCCACAGAAGAACGGAGCTTCCTTGAAGGCTCATTACCTTTGAAAAGGTGTGCAGCTATTTCCTGTTAATTAGAATGAAATGAGATCAAATAATGGTTGCCTACTCATAACGATTTCTGTTCTTGTAATTGACATCTTCAAACAAATGAATCCTACGGCAATCGAGTATTCCCTCTGAAAGTTGCTTCAACTGTATTTACACTCAATTTTCTCTTATAAACTCTTAAGTGCTATCAGTTTTTGCGTACTGAGAGCATATATGTAGGAAGCTCACATGAGTTAGGTGTAAAGAACAGAATTTAATTATAAAGTAGATCAGTTTAAATTCATAGTAAAATTTGCCGAGCCTCACATTACAAGTAACTTTCTTACAGTTGACTGTAATGTATTTCCTTTACCAGAATCCTTTACTTAAGTGATTTTAATAGGTTAAATGCTTTAAATGTCACATTGCCTTATCCTTTTCAACAAATTAAATACTCAACCATTTTGTTCAAAATTAGAGAAACTTAACAGTTTTGATGATTGCCCCATAAAGTTCAAAATAATTCGCCCAATAAATACTTTACAAGTAAATCCTCTTTCTTCTAACATTAACTTGTTTTTATTTCATTTTAAAAAGATGACAAAGTTTTGAAAAAAATACCTTTTTATTTACCAATGAAATATTAAGAATGGTCACATGACATGCATCTAATTTCTCTCCATGTGTGCAAACACAAAGCAATTAAGCAGCAAGCACCTATGGATAAACTCACCTTTTTTTTTTCTGCTTGAGTTTCAGGGGGAAAACTAGAAAAGCTGTGGTCATAAAATCATCCTGCTCGCCTCTCTATTCTTCATATAACACGTGCTTGGTGCACAGCAAGAACGGGATGGTGTTTGTTGAAGTGAGCTGAATCTACATTTCCACTCACTCAAATATATATTTCAGACCATATTGAATTTTCAAACATTAAAAAGTCATCTTCAGACTGAAGGATTACTTTTTTTGCCAGAGGAAAAGCATCAAGTCCCTGAAGAAATGTAAACTCGCAACTCTGTTTTCACTGCTGTTCAATACAAGGCCATTTGCAGTCTTTTTCTCTCTCAGCCTAAATATCTTGGTTGGTCAGATAAGACCGAAGCCTTTATGTGGAAGGATTCATCTGCTGCCTAGAGAAAATCAGTTTAAATTTGTTTATAATAGAACAGCTTCTCTGATTCAACTGTTTGCACAATTTTCTATGGGATTGAAAAAACGTTTTTAAAAAATTACCTTAGAGGGGGCATTCGTTCTACTTGGTTAATTAAATCGGTCCTAAGTCCTACATTTTATTATTGTTGTTATTATTATTATTATTATTATTATTATTATTATTATTAATGTATGAAGTTATTACAGGGTCTCACTCTACACCTCAGACTCGTAGCCATCCTCCTGCTTTCAGTCTCCCCGGCACTGGGATTACAGGCATAGGCCACTACTACCGCCCTGTGGTCCGTACAGCCCACCTTCGCAGCAAGGCTGGCGCGGCTTGTGGTGCCGAGGATCAAACCACTTGTCCCCACGCTTGCCTAAGCAGGTGCTTTAGTCCACTGAGCTATTTCACCAACCCCTGTTTTATTATTTTGAATGATACATATTTTTATCTGGGGAGTACCTATGCTTAGTAAATTGCTGAATGGATCCAATCTGCTATATTTCTTGGTATTGTCTCCCAGGACCCTTTAATGAACCTGCCACAACCTTGGCTCCAGACAGGGACAAGGAGATGCACTGTCCTCAGTAAGGCAGGCACCTGGCTTGCTGACAGCGTGAGGGAGCTGCTTTCTACTTGGGTGTAGTTATTATCAGGGAAGGTTTAAGGGATTCTCTGACCTGCTTAGGGAGACAGCATCAGGATTACCTCAAGAGCCTTAGGATCAAGTCTCTCTGCTACCTAGTTAATCTACTCTAGATCCTTCCGCCATTAATGAGAAGGTATGTGGAATATCTGCGGTGGAGGCCAATGTACAGTCAGAACTCCCCAAAGACTCTCCACTGGATTATTGTAGTGGCACTGACGTCAGTCTTCCTGGGCTCGATGGCGCACCATATCTGTGTTTGATCCAAGTCTATGAATGATGACTTACACATGCCCAGATATGAATGGATGATTGTATGTTTAGAAGCCAAGAAATAGGGCCAACCAGAGACGGTGCTCAGTGACACAGCTCCTGCCTGGCAAGCACAAGGATCTGAATTTGATTCTCAGTATAAAAGGAAAAAAAGGAAACTGAGAAATAAACAGAAAAATCTCATCAGCCCAAGAGAGGGTGTGAATGTGAATGGGTGCACACGCGCATATGTGTATGTGTGTGTGTGTGTGTGTGTGTGTGTGTTTCATTTCAATCCAACGAGAAACTATTCATCAGAATTAGGAGATGTACAAAAACTTAATAGCCTAGAAATCATGTTCTTAAAACTCAACACTGGTGCAGACGCCACTTCCCTAGGCATGATAAAGGGTAGACGATGCACTAACAAAGGGGTAACTCCAAGTCTGCCCTAGGTGGTGGACACTGTGCTCTTGGAGGGATTGGCATGCTTCCCTCTTATGATGGCAGCACCGTCAGTGAAAGGAAAAGCCCAGCGTCCTGCAAAGACTTCCTGTCCTTGGTCACTCATCTTTTGGCTGCAGAAGTCTGAGAACAGCAAGTAGCCACAGGTCACCTCACCACACAGGCGAGGAGGAGGGGAGGTCACCTTCCAGTGGTCATGACAGCAGCTGTCATATTATGGGTATTGTTCCTTCAGGTTTCTCTATGATCCGCCCTCCAAATAAGCCCTGGTGTAAGGTAACACAGCGTGCAGCCCAGGGACAATGGTCCTCACCATTTTTACAGATCTTTCCGTGCTGCTAATGCCTGGTCACAGATTTCAGGTTTCTAATGGTGAGTTTGTCTGGCTATCTTCATAATCGAGTACCTTCATCATAAAGGACTTTCTTGGGGCTCTGTGTTTTGTGCTAATCTCATCTGAGGTCACATAGTCTGGGTGAGATCATAAAAAGAGAAGGCACAGAGAAATATACTTCAGTTAAACCCAAGGGGTCAATGTAGAAGCCCGATGTCAGGCCAGCCAGATAGCTCAGTGGATTAAAGTGCTGCCTAGGCAGAGGCAGGGTGCTCAGTCCCTGGTGTGCTACGCTGACCCCAACACAGGGCACACTGAGACAGTGACTAAGACTGGGCGTGGTGGCACACGCCTGTAATCCCAGCACTTGGCAGGTTGAAAACAAGAAGTTCACTATGAGTCCAATCTATATCGTTGGACCCTGTAGACCCTGTCCTAAATACATTAAAAAACTAGAAGCCCAATATCTGTATGACAAATGTCAATGTCAACAATCAAGATGACAAGATTCAAACAAACGTTCAAAAGTAACATAGGCATATGACCAGAGTGCAAAGAAGAAATAAGAAGAGAGGTTTCTTTGGCATGGACTGTTGTAATGTTGCTGAAGCATTAACTGTTTCCTGCCATGTTGGCTACAACCACACCAATTCTAAGTAGTCTTTTTCTATTTGTGCTCTTAAAAATTCATACTGAATTCTTCGCTACATTACCACATCTAAAATTTAAGACCAGTCATAGAATAAATCCCTTCTCTGGTCCCCACATGTCCTATAAAATGGCATTTTTTAATACCAACATAATTTTACTGCAGAATGGCACAGAATAATGCCTGGTATTCTGTCTGGCAATCCCTACCAATTGAACCATATCGCATTTCCGTCAGGATGATGGTGATTCGTCATTGAGTCCTGCTGCTCTGAGTAAGACCAACGTGTGAAGTAAAAATACTACATTTTGTTACGTTTAATCACTTCATGTTTAGAATCTTTTTCCACTTTTGCTGCTTATCGGTTACATGCAAAGCTTTTAACAATTTGTTTGGAACCACCATTTCAGCCTTTCCAGTGATCCTTCCTCATCGAAATGTGCTTTAATTCTCTCCAGGAATGACTCAGTTTCCCCACTGGAGTGGCAACTTGTCCTCACAATTTGAAAACAAGTTTTGCTGAAGCATATTTTTAGGCAACAAGCATGCACTTTGCACTGAAGGTGAGTGAGGAGGACATTCAGGAGTTGTGACAAGATGTGTCTCCACACCTGTGGCTCTTTTCTGAATATTCCTTTTGATTAAAAATCATATTGGAAGAAATCATCTTTAGCTTTTGTCTTTAGATTTTGATATCAGTCAGAAAAGGCTGAATTTTACTTCCTACACTGGTTTTTCTGTCAATTGAACTCAACATACAGTTCTTAGGGCTTATGGATTACATCACCTAGTCTTGGGTGGGATTAAAATCTGTGTGATTCTATCTTCCACGTAATTTGTAAATATAGTTTTGTAAAAGTATGCAACCTTAGGAAACAAATCAGAAAAAATATGGATACACACCCAGTGGGTAGTAGTGTGGCATGAGCCAGGTCTTCAGGCTTTGGGTGAAAGAAGAATGACATTGGAGAAAGGATGTTGGACAACATGGAAAATCTCTGTGTCCTGCTTGCCCTTGAGGGAAGCTCCATGACCCAAAACCATGAATGTATTGACTGTGTAGGGGACAGACATTACCCAGAAGTGCTGGCATAGCATTCTGTGTCTGTATTATGTCTTCACTGGAATTCTTACAGATAAATTTAAAAGAAACCATCTCAAAGCAATAATGTTCTTCTGTCCCTTGAGGGTAGATGAATGCTTACTCGTGTCCTTTTGCTCCCCTACAGTAAAGCTACACAGGATCAGAGGTCCAGATAAGTCAGGTACTAGTGGACCTGAAACAAATAAAAAGACTTGGGGATGCCACTAATGGCCACAGTGCAAAGGACAGAAGAGGGTCTGGAATGTTCTGTAGAGACTTCCCGTGCATACATTGCTTCTCAGGAAAAGATTGGCTTTGGGAGACAGTGAAGAAGGTGTGGAGGAAGCTCATCTAAGACTCTTGCCTTATTGTCCCCAACTACATCATCTATTAACAAAAATATAACATGGAGTCTTCAATTATCTTAGCGCCTGGGGATGCTTCTCAGATGTGCATGTAGAGGCATTAGCGAACAAGTTGAAGTCCTGGTGTGGCTTAGTGGAAGGACCATGCACTGCAAGGAAGACCTCCTGTACCAGGAGGGGAGGCAAAATGCAGCCGAGTCCAGGGCTACTCTCGGCTGTGCAACCAACGCCTGAGGAGGAGGATTAGACTCGAACACCCAAACTGAATGAATTTATATAATTATTCATTGCATTTTAATGATACAGTTAGTATGCCAAATTCAACTGCATATCCACAATACTGTTTGGCTTGGCCCTTAGCCATTATTGCTACTACTCTGGTTGTCTTTAAGCAGCTCTTAGCCGCTCCTTTTCACTACTATCAAAGAGAATCTCTTGAGGTTGGCCAGCCCAGCCAATGATTCCTAGAAGGGTCGACAGGAGGCAAAATTGGTAAAATAAATGAAAATTAAAAAACAAGTCCCCACCCCCAAAATCCCTTTCAAAGAACTTTCAGGGTTCATTTTTTTTTATACTGTCCTACTGGAGAAGTTATAGGCTGGGGAGTTAGCTCAGCAATCTAAGAACCTGCATGGCAAGCACAAGGACCTGAGTTCAATCCCTGGTACTGCATGCCATGCCTGTGGAGTGAGATTTTGTATCAAATAAACAAAAAAAAAAAAATTCAAAACATTTCTTTGATTATGTAGAGTACCATAAAGCCCTTTCAGAGAAAAATATTTAAACAAGATATAGTAATTATAGGAGTGCCAAACATTATCTAAAATAATGTTTTTAAAAGATGAAAAAATATTTTTGCTCAATGACTTTTCAGTTTTCTTTTTTGATTTTCTTTTTCTTGGATGAGAACTTGCAAAACTTTCAGTGCTGCTACTTTTCTTAGAAGTAC
>PVKN010014033.1:0-19462 GCA_004027915.1 Capromys pilorides | reverse complement strand
CTGCCCCACAGTCCCCAAGCCAGGCCATGGCCATAAAACCCTTTGCTAAAAAAGCCCACAAAATATAACCAAACCAAATCAACCAACCAACCAACCACCACCACCACCAAAACCCATCACCACCACCACAACCCCTACCATGCTGCCTAAACAAAAACACCACCACCACCACAACCCCTACCATGCTGCCTAAACAACAACAGCAACAACAACAAAAGCCCTGCCATGTTGCCTAAAATTTCTAGGCCAGAAAGTTCTGCTTGTTAACTTACTTTGATAATTAAAAAAAAAATTTAAATACTATGTTGGCATGATTCAAAAGTCTAATTGTGCAAAATAGAACACACAGCAATTAATATTCCTCTCACCCCTTTCCCCTGAAACTAAGTTCCCTATCTCAAAAAAAACAAGTTTCATGTTTCTTGTGAAACTTTGCTTATTTTGTACAACTATAAATACAAATGGTATTTTTTTTAAATTCAGGTTTTTCTGCTTCCAAAATTAATACATGTTTCACTGTTTCGCCGCTGTAAAGAGTGTTACAACGGCCACCATCTTCGTAATATCTGAGCTCCCATTTTCATTTCTTTAAATTATAAAGAGACTATTTACGTTCTACTAAAAATTCTAAATGCTCTAGAAGAGGCTCCTTATTACGCTATAAGTTGCTACTCACCACGGTAAGAGCGCGGATTAGAGGCCGGAGTTTAAATCTTAGCTCGAGCCCGGGAACACTAACTTAACGCTCTGTTCGCTTTGCAGAATATCCAGTACCCATCAGCCACTCTTTGCCGCCAATACTTTCAAATAGGGCGGGAGACCGGATGTAAAACTGTTGAGGAAGAAAAATCTTTCCTAGGCTATAAGGATTTTTGAATCCCAGGGCATTAGGACGTTACAACTTCGGAAAGGGGTCTGCATCTTGGGATCAAGGCAGGGTGCTACACATCGATGTTCAATCCTTGTCCATCTATAAGCCCACCAAGCTCTTCAAGACTTAGCACTGTCTGGCACACAGTGGGCACACTCCATGAGTCTTTAGAACACCTGCAAGGTTGCAACTTGCTCCAATGTCTGCAAAGTTGCCAAATTGCCCCAACAGAAATCGTGCACTAGTGCGCCCCCTTCTGGTCAGCTGACCCTACAATTCAACTACATTTCCCAGCATGCTTCAGGACGGATTTCCAGTTGCCCCGGAAGAAAATTTAGAAACCGTTGAGTCCGGGCGGCGCCTGCGGTGGAGGAGTAGTGGCATAGCGTGGCCATGTTTCTCCAGTATTATTTGAACGAGCAGGGCGACCGAGTGTATACACTGAAGGTGAGGAAAAACAAGTAGTGAACGAGCATGGCGAGGAATGTAGGCGGGAGGAGTGCGGGAGCCCAGCTGGCGAGTTGCCTCGCGGAATGCGGGAATCTGGGTGGAAGGGAGGCGTGGCGGAGCCAGAGGCGCTCGTGGTCTGACCGTCAGGTCTCTTGTTGTCTCCTTCCCATTCCATCGCTTTTGTACTGAGATCATTTTCTTCCTCGAGCAGAAATTTGACCCGATGGGACAACAGACATGCTCAGCGCATCCTGCTCGGTTCTCCCCAGACGACAAATACTCGCGACACCGAATCACCATCAAGAAGCGCTTCAAGGTGCTCATGACCCAGCAGCCGCGCCCGGTCCTCTGAGGGACGTCGCCCCTGCTCCCTGTCTGGTCAGCCTCCTGCTGCCCTTCGAGACGCCATGACCAGTCGTCAGCGCGTGAGCCCGGAAGGCCTCTTACCATCAGGGTCTTTGGAATCCAGTCTCTTCATTGCTTTGTGGCAGTGATGGTGGCATCCCCGCTAAGGGAAGCAAGTTTTGAATTATTGTCAGGTTATTAAAGATAAAATGACTTGAAGGAGTTCTCATTTTGTGTGTTGTGGGAGAAAAGAATTGCTAATTTTGGTTTCTTAAACCGACTGAGATGAGGGAAGAGAGTACACCTAGGAGTTGTAACGGCTACTTGAAAGAAAAACTTCGATTACCACTGCAGTAGGAATAGAACTGTACTGGGAGAGTTAGGAGGCTACTGCAGAAGGGGAAGAAAGGTGGGGTGACACAAATGTCAGCATTCACTGAAAATACACCGAAATGATCACTTGCCCCTTTGGACTCAAATTGCTTGAAAACTAATAGACATATTATATAGGATGTTGGAAGTGAAAAGTTTTTTTTTGTTTTTTGTGTTTGTATGTTGTGCAGGGTCTCACTACTGGGACTCGAAGTGATCCTGTTTTCAGTTGGCTCAGAGTGCCCAAGGACAGGGCGCCAGCAGCTTGTGGTCTGAGGGATTGAAACCCAGCTCCTGTGCTTGCCTAGGCAGGCGCTTAGTCTGCTGAGCTATCTTACCTGCCCTTATTTAGCTTTGTAACATTACTAAATCTATTTGACCCCCTTCTTGTTTTTATTTTTTTAATTGCTTTTTTTTTTTTTTTTTTTTTGTATTTAGCACAGGGTCTCACTACACAGATCAGAATCTCATGATTCTCCTGTTTTCAGCCTCCCAAGAGCTGGCATTACAGGCAGGAGCCACCACTCCCAGTCTCAATTGCCAGCTCAGTGCGCCCTGGGGGCAGGGCCACAGGGCAGGCCTGGGGAGTGGAACCTTGGCCAGTGTCTGCCTAAGCAGGTGCACTTTAATCCACTGAGCTATTTAGCTGGCCCTCACCCTCTATAAATTTATAGAGTCTTGCTCTAATTAAGGCTACCCTTCAATTTGAGGTGATCCTAGGATTTATAGTTGTGTGCCACCACACCTGGCTCTTTTTTTTTTTTTTTTTTTTTTTGAGTCTTGATATGTAGTTCAGGCTGGCTTTGAACTCACTATGTAGCACAGGCTGGCCTCAAAACAGTCCTCCTGGCTCAGGCAACTGCGGGGACTGCAGTTCGATCCCCGGCACCACATGCTGCGCCAGCGCCACCACCAGGGCAGGCTGAGCCAGCCACAAAATGAATGAATAAAGAAACAAACACAACAAGCAAACAAATAAATAAAATAAAATTTAAAAAAAAAAAAAAAGTCCTCCTAACTCAGCCTCAGCTTGACTTACAATTGTGTGCGATCTCGTATTTTCTAAGTTTTCTTCCATCTCTGAAATTGTAGCTACAGGTATGCTCGATTGTGAATATTTATGCCTTGAAGGTTATGTACTCTGGAAATACTGCCAGACTTAGTTCTTTTTCCAGTTTTCTTCTCACATAGGCCTACCCTTCTGTTATTTTAACAGGTACTTAATATGTGGAACACTACTTGGAGTGAGATATGAGAGATTCATCCAGATTTTATTTTATTTATTTATTATTTATTTTTTTAGGTTCGAGGGATTGAAATCAGGACCTTGTGCTTACATAAACTGGTGCTTATGCTGCTGAAATATCTCCCTGGCTTTTTTTTTTTTTTTAGACGGGGTTTTTTTTTTTTTTTTAACTTTATGTTATGACTGACTCAACCTGCCCTGGGGGTTGGGGCTGGCGCAGCATATGGTGCCAGGGATTGAACTTTGGTCCCTGCCGTTGCCTAAGCTTGCCTAAGCAGGTGCTTTGAGACCACTGAGCTGTCTCGGCTGGCTCAATTTTTTTTCCCCCGGTACTGGGGATTGAACTCAGGACTCTGCGCTTGCCACACACGCATTTTTTTCTACTGAGCTATCTCCCCAGCCCAGAGACAGGGTCTTGCTGTGTACCCAAGGCTGGCCTCCATCTCATAGCACTCCTCCTGCCTCACCTTCCTGAATGCTGGGTTTACAGGCATGTGCCACCACACCTGACCCATGAATGATTCTTAATCACTTAAAATTAGAACGATGGTAAGGTAAAACATTATGTACAGGATAGAAAAAAGCATTAGTTTGCTTATTCTTGTCAACTTAATTCATTATTTCTCATTCTTCATATTCCTGACTTGATTGGGTTTGAATATTTTAGTGCTATTGTTTGCAAATTGCTTTGTGGAGGCAGTATTCTTATTCTGCAATCCTTTCTTACAAGGATCAAAATTTTAAGCTTAAATTCAGCACAAATATGATTTATGTGCCCTGGCTCTGGAAACAATAGATAGGTTTGTCTTAGACTTTGATGAATAAATATACAAGCAGGACAGTTGAGGATAGTTGCTCCTTGCTGAGAAAACAAAACTTTTGGGCTTGGTTCATCAAAACAATATTAAAGATTTTCAAATAAATTAAAAGAATGGTAAAATGAAGCATTTGTTTATTGTCAAGCAGTATTTATTTATTGGGAGGGGACTGAAGATTGAACCCAAAGTCTTCCATACTGAGCAATATCAACAGCCATGTTTTTTGTGTTTTGAGGAAGTCTTGCTAAATTACCTGCCCTGAACTCATACTTGGGATCTTCTAGCTTTAGACTTCCAGGGTGCTGAGATTACAGCAGTGGGTCATTATACCAAGCTCCCCAACCTTTTTTTTAAATGTATTTAGTACAGGGTCTCACAATGTACATTAGAAGACATTGGAAGATTAGACTCAGTGATAAATGCTGGAATTACAGGTGTGTGCCACCATTTCCAGTCTCAATCCTGTCTCAGTGCTCCGGGGCAGGGCCTGTATGGCATGTCTGGGATGGAGCTCCAGTTGCTGCACCCTGCCTAAGTAGGCATTTTTAGGCTTAACTAAGTTCCCTAAGCTAGCTTCTGGGATTTGAAATCCTCTTGCCTTGACCTTGGGAAGTTTATTACCAACTGAAGTTACTAATATTGCCACTAGCTTTGTGGGTTTTTTTTTTTCCTTTTTCCAACATTGGATGAAATTCTATATCTTATAAAATGAAAAATGATTAAAGTTATTCTGTGCTAATACTATGGAGGCCTAAATACTTTTTTTTTTTTGTCTTTGAGATAGGGTTTCACAGCCGGGGAGATAGCTCAGTGGGATAAGCACTTGCCTGGCAAGCGCAAGGTCCTGAGTTCAATCCCTGGTACCACAAAAAAAAAAAAAAAAAAAAAGTTGAGATAGGGTTTCAGTATGTAGTTCAGGCTGGCCTTGAACTCAAAGCACTCCTCCCTCAGCCCTCCTGAGGGCTTCAATTACAGGTGTACCACATCACACCCAGCCAGTTTTTTTTCTTTTTTCTTTTTTTCAGACTTTAAATCATGACATTCTTGGACACAGAAAGGACAAGCTTGCATAAATAGACTAAAGATTTACAAACTCACCAGGATTTCAACATCTGAAATTTGCATTTATAGTAATATGCATTTACAGTGCTTGATTAGTACTTGGAAAGAGGAAGAGTCACAAGAGGTAAACAGTTTGGGTTTAGGTGGTATACAGGAGTTAATGCAGGGCTGATGAGATAGCTCAGCGGTCTAAGGCGCCTGCTTAGGCAAGCTTAGGCAGCCACAGGGACTGCGGTTCAATCCCCAGCACCACATGCTGTGCCAGCCCCACCACCAGGGCAGGCTGAGCTGGCCGTAACAGAAAGAAAGAAAGGAAGGAAGGAAGGAGTTAATGCAAATAGTTTTGTAAAGAACAAAATCTGAGTGTAAAACTAGCATTTTTTTTTTAGAAAGGAAAGCCTGGTTTGCATCTGTCTGAAGATAAAAAAAAAAGATCCTTCCAGGAGATGGACTGTTTCCATAAGAGAGCTGTCATTCTGAAGGGAGACTTGCAGGCTCCATACAGAATGAAGCTTGAGGGCTGGGCTAGACAGCTCGGTGGCATAAGCTCCTGCCTGGCAAGCACAAGGTCCTGAGTTCAATCCCTGGTACTGAAAAAAAAAAACCCAGATAGCTCCGTGAACTAAAGCATCTGCTTAGGCAGAACACAGCAGCTGGGGTTCAATCCTGGGCACCAGCCCTGCTCCTCCATGCGCTGAGACGGCATTTGTAATCCCAGTGCTTGGGAGGCTGAAGACAGGAGAATCACTATGAGTACCATCTGTGTAGTGAGACCCTGTAGACCTTGTACTAAATACAAAAAAAAAAAAAAAAATTTCTTTTGGCTTGCTCAGGCTGCCTTAAGGGCGGCTCTGGTAAGGCTTGTGGAGCTGGGGATCAAACCCCAGTCCTCTGCACCTGACTACATTTGTCAGAGCAGGCTCTTAAATAACTGAGCTAAGCCACAGGTCCCCTAAATACAAACCAAAAAAAATGAAGCTTGAATTTTTGTCTGGCACAGGGGATGTAATCAATAGCCTCAAGCATTTAAGCAGGTGTACCACTGAGATAACCCTGGCCACAGGTTTACCTCTTAAATGGTTCTTTTTACCAGGTTTTTTTTTTTTTTTATTGGTATTATGGCTGGCTCAGTCTGCCCTGGGGCTGGCACAGCATTCAGGCTTTTTTTTTTTTTTTTTTTTTTAATAGACTACCATTTGATAAAAAGATTTCCAGGGTCAGGTCTCAAAAGTTTTTATTTGATTATTATTATCTTTAATATATTTGATACAGGGTCTCACTATGCAGCTCAGAGTCTCCTGTTTTCAGCCTCCCCAGTGGTGAGATTACAGGAGTGTACCACCACACCTGATCTCTGTGGGCTCAGCAAACCCCAGGAACGGCATGGGAGGTGGGGGCTGTGCTGGTGTGGCATGTGGTCTGGTCCCTGGGTTGCCTAAGCAGGCCCTTAGTCTGCTGAGCTATCTCACCAGCCCCTCAAAACAGTTTTGATCCAGTGCTAAGGATACTGCTCAGACATCTCATTTGTGAAGAGGAAGGACCCCAGGCAAAATGAGGGACTAGTTTCTGGAATTTAGTAGTTTTGATCAAAGTTACAGGAAATTTTTGGAACAAAAAAATTGTAATAATACCTCTATGCATTAATTAAGCACTAAGCCTTGGGTATAGGGACAAACACCTATAATTCCAGCACTGAAGAAGCTGAGGCAGGGGCATTACAAGTTTGAGGCCAGCCTGGACTATCTACCAAGCAAGGCTCTGTCTCAAAAAGTGGTCAGAGGTCACAGGGATGAAAATAGTCAAAACATGATGCATGTGCACAAGTGTACCATTATGAGTCTCATTCAGTACTAATATGCACCAATACAAAATACTCCAGTACCAATAAATTCAGTAAAAGAGGAAAGGTGTGAAAAAAATTCATTGACTTTTCTAGCTCCAAAGTTAAAAGATACTTTCTTTAATGGAAATTTAAATGTAGATAACAGGTTAAATTTTAAAACAACTGGAGAGGCTGGGTAGATAGCTCAGCAGTCCAAGTACCTGCCTAGTAAGGACAAGGACCCAACATAGATCTCTGAACCCCAGGCATGCCCTGCAGGCCACCAAACCTGGGTGTGGTGGCATGTGCCTGAAATCTCAAAGCTGAGGAGGCTGAAACAGTAAGATCACTAAGAGTCTGAGCTGCATAGCAAGACCCTGTGTCAAATAAATTAAAGGACTGGAACATAGTCATGTGTGGGGGCGCACGCCTGCCACCTGTGATCCCAGCATTCAAAGAGTGTTGCCACAACCAGCCTGAACAACAGCAAAAACCTTATCTGAAGAAAAAGTAATAAGAACAGAAAGAAAGAGGGGGAGATGTGTATAGTGTGCAAATTTTAGGACGTTTTTTCAAAAATCTGTTAAAATTACGTAAAAATGAGGGCTGGGGAGAGAGCTAAGGGGCACAAGTGCATGCCTGGCAAGTACAAGGTCATGAGTTCGATCCCCAGTTCCGCAAAAAAAAAAAAAAAAAAAAAAAAAAGATAACGTCTAGGCGTAACGTAATGGGAAACTTGGGCCTCGGAGTTGTAACTGGTGTTTTCTGGGACGCTGTCTAGATAGCTCCTGGGGTCCCGAGGTTAGGTGGGATCCCTGCTCGACTGGCCTTCGCCCAGGGTACCCGCTTGGACTGCGCTCCCGTCGTGCCCTTCGCCGCGGCAGGCAGGCGCAGGCGCACTGCGCGCTGCAGAGGCGGGGCGGGGCTCGGGCGCCCGCGGGACGGGGTGGCCTCCAGCCTCCGCGGCTTCTCTGGACGGCTAACCTCGAATGAGGAACGAGCGGAGAGCGAAGGGGAGGGCTGCGGCGGCGCGGGCACAGCCCGCCGGGCCCGGGGTGGGGGGTGGCGAGGTCACGTAACGGCCGCCCCTGCGTCTGGCGGGGGAGGGGGCGGCAGCCGGGCGCGGCGCGGCGCGGCGCGGCGGGGAAACCGTTAGCGGCTAGTAAACAACAGCTGCGCGCGCCGCCTCGGCCCGCGCCCCGCCGGCGTCCGCGACCTCCGCCCGCGCCGCCCGCCTCCGCCGCCGCCTGTAGGGCCAGCCTGCGTGGCCGTCTCTGCCGGGACCGAGGGAAGAGCGGTGGGGCTGCTCCGCGCCGGGCCGGGCTGGGCCGAAGGGTCTCCGGGCGGAGGGGTGGCGCGACCTGTCACGCGCGGGAGCAGTCCGGCGAGCCTGGCGAGGACCTGCCGCGACCCCGAGCTGCCGTCTGCGGTGTCCGGAGCCCACAGACTCCTGCGTATCCAGGGACTCCCTGCCAGAAGAGCGGGCGCGCCACCCCCGCATTCTCTCGGCGGCAGGAATCGTCTGTCCTGCGTCCTCAGCCTTCTCCTCCATCCCTAGTGTGTTACTCCTCCCGTTATGCGTGCGCACCTCTTGCACCAGACTCGAGTGGATTCTCGATCTCAAAAACAGCGGGTGGCTCTGCTCACACCTCCTCCGGGCCAGACCTGTGGTGTATTCACTTGATACACAACAGGTGGCCAGGTGCGCATCTTTTCGCAGTCTGATCCATGCCCAGTTCACCTGCTCAGGGTGGGCCTGCCCGCGCTTCCCTCAGCTAGAGCTGTAGGACACTCAGCAGATAAAGGAACCTGGGGACTGGGAAAAGAAACTGCCTGGCCGGAAAGAACCTGGGGGTTGGGAAAGCTTCACCCGCTGCTGTGAGACCATGTTTTGCGCTCAGCTCTGGACCAGGGAACATAGCTAGGTAGTTCATTCCGAAGGAACAAAGTTACACAAGATTGGCATCGGTCTTGTTTATCAAAAATAATTTTTAAGCCATTTACAGTACATTTGCTGGGACAGTTGTCTTGAATTCTTGAGTAGAAGGATTCTCATTTGGGGCCTTTTGAGGGACGTGAATTAAGGTAATTGAGTTTAAAGTGGTCTGTTTTTGTGATCAAAAGTAGCTAGCTAGGAGGAAGATTTTTGCAGCGTTTTTCCTTTTTCTTTGTCAAAAAAGGAAAAGAAACATGCATCCTCCAGAAACCACCACAAAGATGGCTTCAGTTCGGTTCATGGTGACACCAACAAAGATCGATGACATTCCAGGCTTGTCAGACACTAGCCCTGACCTCAGCTCTCGTTCTAGTTCCCGTGTACGATTTAGCTCCAGGGAAAGTGTGCCAGAAACAAGCCGTAGTGAGCCTATGAGTGAGATGTCTGGGGCCACCACTTCTCTAGCAACTGTTGCCCTGGATCCTGCCAGTGACCGGACCTCCAACCCCCAGGATGTCACCGAGGGTGAGTGGAAACCCGGCCAGCAGGGTGCTTTCATTACTGGATTATTGATCCAGCATCACCATCTGCTAGGAGGGCACTTCCCATTCTACAAAAGTCATCAGCAACCAAGGTCCCTCTGAGTGGATGCTTAGGACTGGTTGGAATAATGGTTGGCACAGTTGCCACTGTAGCCATTTTTCTTTTCTTTATTTGGTCTCCATATGTAGTTCAGGATGTCCATTAAATAACCCAGGCTCATCTCAAATTCGGAGGGATAATTCTGCCTCAGCCTCCCAGGTGCTGGGATTACAGGTGTGAGTCGTTACACCCAGCCTCAGTGTTAATTTTGGGTTTAGGAAGGTGTATGACAAGAAAGAAGGCAAAAGTATGTGTAATCTCTATTTTGCATCTGTAAAGTAAGGAAATGGATATTTGGCTAAAGAAATAATATTAGCATAGAGAATCTAAATCAGAAGATTTAATGTGTTGTTTATGTACTTGCTAGCCTTAAAAGCAGAGTGTAAGGCTAGTCACAAAGACTAGATATTAATATTCTAGTGGCTTTCCCCTAAAGACTGGTTTTTCATTTGGTTTAGTTTGGTTATGAGGTTTTCTTTTGTTTCGTCTTTTTCAGACAGGGTCTTTTTTTTTTTTTTTTTTAATTTTATTTATTTATTTGCTTGTTTGTTTGTTTCTTTATTTACTTATTTTATGGCTGGCTCAGCCTGCCCTGGTGGTGGGGCTGGCACAGCATGTGGTACTGGGAATCGAACCGCAGTCCCTGCAGTTGCCTGAGCTTTCCTAAGCAGGTGCTTTAGACCACTGAACCATCTTGCCGGCTCCCAGACAGGGTCTTGTTATACAGTTCAGGTCTTGAGCTCACTTTGTAGCCCAGGCGGGTCTCAAACTTGGAATGATCACTAGTCCTAGCCTCCTGAGCAGTAGGATTATAGATGTGCGCTGCAATGCCAGCTGTTTTTGTTTTTGTTTTTTTGAGATTGTCTCACCATATAGTGGAGTTGGCTTTGAACTTGCTTATGTACCCCAGGCTAGCCCCAAACTCACAACAATCCTGCCTCACCCTCCAACTGGAGGAATTGCGGGAATGCACCACAACACCTGACCAAATACTGAGATACATCACAAAATTACTTTTTGCGATTTTTTTTTTTTTTTTTTGTGGGACCGGGGTTCAAACTCATGGCCTTGCACTTGCCAGGCAGGACTTGTGCCACGGAGCTATCTTCCCCAGCCCCGAGATTTGTGTTTTTATGGAGACAGTGGTTCAGGTAGCTGAGGCCACTGAGAGCCATGGTGGGTAATGTAATGTGCTGTTCTGTCAAATTGAGGACTTCTTCTTCTTTTTTTTTTTTTAATTTTATTTTATTTTGAAGAGTAAAAACAAGCAAAAACAAATAGAAAAAAGACAAACTAAAAAAAGACAAAAACAACTATGTATATGTTACAGGTTTTCAGAACAGGAATAGCCAATTAACAATGGACATTACATTATCTATTTTTTTTTTTTTTTTTTTTATTTATTTATTTATTTATTTGTTTGCTTGTTGTGTTTGTTTCTTTTTTATTTATTCATTTTGTGGCTGGCTCAGCCTGCCCTGGTGGTGGTGCTGGCGCAGCATGTGGTGCCGGGGATCGAACTGCAGTCCCCGCAGTTGCCTCAGCCCTCCTAAGCAGGCGCTTTAGACCACTGAACCATCTCGCCGGCCCCTACATTATCTATTTTCATCATCAAATCTGTTGCTTAGATTGACAGTTATGCAAGAATTGTGAAATAATTGAATATTGGTGCTTTCTTTCAAGAAATCTTAACTTTTGTTTTGTTTTAATTTCTTTTAAAGAGAGGATAATAATTGATAAGACATTAGAAATGGTACACATTTAGAAGACCAATATGAGAGGCATTCAACAGTGGCTTTTGTATTGATAAGTTGCTGTCCAAGTTGAGTACTTCTGAAGAGGCTTTTATGACTATGTTATTCAGCATAACAATGACTTTGAGACTTAGATGAAAAATAATCTTGAGTGCTATATTGAGTCTTTTTAGTCAAGGTTTCTTCTGGTTTATATTGACCACTGCAGACTTCCTAAACCAATTTTATCAGCTAGCTTGGAATATTTCATTTAATGTAATGGAAGGAGCTCATAGAAAAGACAGATGAGGCCGGACATGGTGGCCCATGCCTGTAATCCCAGCACTTGGGAGGCTGAGGCAGGAGGATCGGTGCAAGTTCGAGACTAGCCTGGGCTATGAACATGAGCTCAGGGCCAGCCTGAACTGTATAATGAAACCCTGTCTCAAAAAAAAGACAAATGAAGTAAAAGAAGAACATTTTGCAGACTCCAAAATGAAGGGTTTTTTTGTGTCTGAGACAGGGTCTCCTTATGCAGTTCAGGCTGGCCTTGAGCTCACATTTGCAGCCCAGGCTGATCTCAAACTCGAACCAATTCCCCTGCCTCAGCCTTCCATGTGCTGGGATTACAGGCGTGTGCCACCATGCCCCGGCTCTCCAAAATGAAGTTTGAGAACTGCTACGTTATTATAGTTTTGTACCATGTAGTCTTCCTAGTAATAAAACTTTCCTTAAGAATATAAAAAACTTTGTGTGTGTGTGTGTGTGTGTGTGTGTATTTTAGGGAAGGGCCTACAGGGGCAGAGTGTTCAGGGTCTCACTACCAGATCGGACTCATAGTGATCCGCCTGTTTTCAGCCTCCCAAAAGCTGGAGTTACAGGCATGAGACACCACACCCAGTCTCAATTGCCCTGTCTTGGTGTGTCCCAGGTGGGGCTGGCACAGCAGGCCTGGGGATCAAACCCCTGGCCCCTGGTCCTGCTTCCAGGCACTTTAATCCACTGAGCTATTTGGCAGGCCAAAAAAACTTTTAAAAATGATGTTCTACCCCAATTTGAAGACTATAGCTTTAGACACTGACTTGTGAAAGTGAAGGTGACCTACTAATTTCTGTTGTCAGGAAATGTTGTTCCTCCTAACCTACAGGGTTGAGAAAACAAGAATGATTTTAGTTCCTTAATTTGGTTTGTGGGTTTTGTGTGTATGTGTGTTTAATGTCTTGAGACGAGGTAAATATGATAAACCTTATGGTTCTACAATTTATTCATCCTTTTTTAAACCTTACATCAAGATGCTAATGGTTGAGTCCTACAATTATTTTGTTTATGTATTTGGTATAGGGTCTCACTATGCAGCTCTGATCCATAACAATCCTATTTCAGTCTACCCGGTGCTGGGATTACAGGCGTGTGCAACCACGCCTAGTTTCTGTGACCAGCTCCATTGAGTTCAGCACATGCGGTACCAGGGATTGAACCTGGATCCTTGTGCTTGCCAGGCAACTTAGACAGCTAAGCTGTCTCCTCAGTCTAGTCATACAATTATTTTAATTGATTGTATGTTTTGAGATACAATCTAGTTGTATAGTTAAGGCTAGCTTTATACACAGTTACATAGCTCAGGCTTGTCTCAACTTGAAGCAGTCCTCCTACCTTCAACCTCCTAAGTGCAGGTATAATAGGTGTGGTCCATCATGCCTAGCTTTTCAATTTCTTGTTTTGTTTTGTTTTGTTTTGTTTGTGCAGTACCGGGGATTGAACTCAGGACCTTGTACTTGCCAGGCAAACGCTTATTCTACTGAGCTATCTCCCTGGCCCCTGGCTTTTCAATTTCCTGACAAACATTACACTATCAAAATTATAGGTTGGAATAAAAAAAATTGATCATTTCCTCTTTCCCCAAATACTAAATCATAATACTTCATCATACTGTGTTTAAGTCATAAAAAACAGATAAAGCCTACCATTAATGCCAATATTAATTTTTATGCTGTAATTGTCACTATGTAATTTATAGTTGAATTTATTAGACTTGTAATTTACAGGTTATAGAACTACATTTTTATTCTTAATAAAAAAGAGGACTATTTTTCATTAATGCAATGCACACATGCAACAGGATCCTTGTCTAGGCTGCTGTCACATAACCTTGAAGGATTCTTTGCACTATGTAGTATAGTATTAACACTATCAAGATAAAGCAGGTATATTGAGGTGAAATTTACATTGTGTATGTGGGTTATACAAGCTAAAGCCTGGCTCTATTATAGCACATTCCTTACTAAAATTTAAATATACTGATCTGATAAGCCACACAGAAGGAAAATTAGCCCTGCTCTTAGGTAGCATTTTCCCCTATGCTAAAGGACCTAGTTTCCTACTGTCCTAATGACCTACTTTTTCTTTTAATTTTATGTATTTAAAAAAATTTTAGCTTGCCTATCATCCTGTGATATGTTTTCCCTACTGTTAGAAGGAACTAGTTGGAAATACAGTTCACCCTCGACTTTGTGTGTGGATGCCCTTGTTTAATAGAGATGTAGATCTGTTAGAAGAATCAGGGATCTCATGTTAATAATCTGCCTGGCTCTTCGGGCTGGCGATACAGGAGAAAAACTTCCTTTTCTACCCAGACTCTATCCTGAAATTCATAAAGTAAATATCTTAAACTTTGTATGTACTACTTCAATATTAACATCTTGGTGAAATTTTTAGTCCTTTCTTCCTCTTTTTTGTGATTGTGACGTTGATATGATTCTCCCTTTCCCACCATTTCCATGCCTCCTACATTTCCTCTTACAGAGTTTCCCAGTTAAGGTGTCTTTTTTTTTTTTTTTTAACCTGTTTTTGTTTTTGTTGTTGTTGTTGTTTTTGTTTTTTGTTTTTTGTGGGGGATTTTTGAGGCAGGGTCTCGTTATGAAGTTCAGGCTGGCCTTGAGCTCACTTTTGTAGCCCAGGCTGGTCTCGAACTTGCACTGACCCTCCTGCCTCAGCCTCCCAACTGCTGGGATTACAGGCGTGCATCACCATGCCCAGTCTTTAACCTGTTTTTTACTCATTGTATCACACAAATGATGACGCTTGAAATTTTAATTTAATTTATTTATTTATTATTGTGGCTGGCTCAGTCTGCCCTAGGAGTGGGGCTAGTTGTGGCATGAAGTGCCAGGATCGATCCCTGCACTTGCCTAAGCAGGCACTTCAGACCACTGACCTATCTTGCTGGCCTGAAATTTTAAATGTTAGGGCTGGTGAGGGCACGCTGAGCCAGCCAGTGAATCTGGGCATGATGGTGCATGCCTGTAATCCCAGCCCTGGGAGGACTGAAAGCGGTAGGATCACCACAAGTTCAAAGCTGCTGTGTAGTGAGATCCTCTATGAAATACATTTAATTTTTTTTTTTAAATTATTTTCCTACTCTTTTTCTTTCTTTCTTTTTTTTGGTACTGGGGATCAAACATAGGACCTTGTGCTTGCCAGGCAGGTGCTTAAGCCTCTGAGCTATCTCCTCAGCCCCTTTTTCCCTACTCTTGCCATGCTGAGTTGATGAAGTGTTTACAGTTTTTCTTTTTTTCCTGAAAGTTTCTGTTAGAAACCTGGTGTGGTAGTGTACACTTGTAATCTCAGCACTTGGGAAGCTGAGGCAAGAGGCTCGCCATGAGTGTAACGCCAGCCTGGGCTATATAATATGTTCTAGGCCAGCCTGGACTACGGAGTAAACCATCTGGGGTTGGCCTGATAGCTCAGCAGACTAAAGTGCCTGCTTAGGCAGAGTGGAGCAGCCAGGGTTTGATGCCTGGCATGCTGTGCTATATGCCCCCCCACACGCTGAAACTATGATTAAGACTGAGTGTGGTGGTGCACACCTGTAATCCCAGCACTTGGGAGGTTAAAAGCAGGAGAATCACTATGAGTCCAGTCTATGGAGTGAGACCCTGTGGACCCTGTCCTAAATACAGAAAAAAAAAAAAAAAAAAATACCATTAGGAAAAAAAAAGTTTCTATTAGAGTTTATAGTACTATCCAGTTGGTAAAAATATCAAGTGTTTTAGCACTATATTAGCATATACATGAAGAATTACTTCAAAATATTGAGAATAAATCCTTCTAGAAGGTACGTTGTAAAAAAGAGGAAGAGAGTAGGATTTTTCCTTTACCCAAACAATTGAGAAAGCAGGTGCGATTTTTCTATTCATACCATTTTATTTTAATAATAAAGTTTTATTGTTTTAGGGATAAGTTAGAGCTGATCAGTCTAATTCTGGTAAAACGTCTATTTGTTTGTTTGTTTGTTTTTGAGACAGGGTGGTGTAGTGCAGCCTGTCCTTGAACTCACTGTGTAAATCATCTTGCCTCGGTCTCTGGAGTGCTGGGATTATAGGTCTGTACCACCAGGCTGACTCAAGTAAATGAATGTAAACGCTAAGCCCTCTAGGTTTGCAGATTCACGTGGTTAGTAACAAAATAGAACAAAATATGGAGGCCTTCTAATGTGTGTGTGCACATGCATGTACACATATGTGCTAGGGATGGAATCATGGGCTGCATCTGTGTAAAGCAAGTGGTCTACCACTGAGCTTTTTTTCTTTGTCTTTTTGAGGCATGGTCTCACTATGTCATTTAGGCTGTCCTTGAGCTTGAGCTCACTTTGTAGCCCAGGCTGGTCTTGAATTTGCAATGATCCTCCTCTCTCAGCCTCAGGAGTGCTGAGGTTATAGATGTGCACCACCATGCCTGGCTCTGACTTGTATGTAGTATTATTTAGTGAATCATTTTGCCTTTGCTCTTAACGTTTTATATGCTTACTAACCATTAGTTCAACTCAAATTATTGTAAATAATAATAATGAAAATCAGGGAACATATTTTTTATGAAGGCCCTAATACAACTCAACCTTTTATAGTTCAACAAATGTGTACACTTTGAAAGACTGACACACATATGGGCTCATTTATGTACAGATTATAGGAATGTCTAGGTAAGATAGTTTTTGCCTTTGGGAAAGTCATGGTGTCCTGGTGACGATGTCTAGAACACTACTCATTCCTTCATCAAATGTGAATTGATTACTTATGGGAAAGGCTCTGTACTGTGGGTGAACAATGCAGGACTGAGAAAAAGAATGCATTATCAGTTATTCCAAGGAAGGTTACTGTCTAGTAGAGAAAACAAATTGATTTTTTTTTTTTTTTTTTTTGTTTGTGTTGTGACAGTATCCTAGCCCATACTGTCCTCGAACTCATGGTGATCCTCCTGCCTCAGCCTCTTGAATGTTGGGATAACAAGTATATGCCACCATGCCCAGCTGCAAATTGATATTCGTATAAATTATAATGTTCTGTAGTGCAACAATAGAAAAATGCAAAAAGGCAGCAAATGAAAATGTTGAACTAGGGGCCTGGGAGATAGCTCAGGGGCACAAGTGCCTGCCTGGCAAGTATAAGGTCCTCAGTTTGATCCCTGGTTCCAAAAAGAAAATGGTGAACTGAGGTAAAGTGGAAACACAGGAGCCTGGAGAGGTTGATAAAGTGAAGGAAATGAAAGACGTGGAAAGGTGAGAGAAAGTAGTTACAGGGTTGAATGTTGGAGTAAGCAGTGTCAGAGTGGGGCATTTCCTGTGTTCACATGATTTAGTGGGCAGACTTGGTAGGTTTCTGAAGTGGGATAGGAGTAAAAATTGAGTCCAGGAGTCTAAATATGTCACCTTTGTGTTCTGGCTGGCTCAATCTGCACTGGGAGTGGGGCTGGCGCAGCATGTGGTGCCAGGGATCAAACCGCAGTCCCTGCGGTTACCTAAGTTTGCCCAAGCAGACACTTTAGACCTCTGAGCTATCTCCCCACCCCTAAATATGTCAGCTTTGAAGCTAGCTGTTACCAGGTTATTATTGAGGGATGTTAGCAAAGAATAAGTCACTTTTTCAAGAAATCACTTGCCAGGCATGGTGGTACACACATATAGTCCCAGTACTCAGGAGCCTGCAGCAGGAGGATCTCCATGAGTTCAAGCCCAGCATGGTCTACACAGTGAGACCCTATCTTAAAAAAAACAAACAAACCAGAAAAACAAAACAAAATAAAAAAAACTCAGTTTCTCTCTGAAACTTTTCCTGATTCATTCTTTTTTCCAAATAGCTAGGTCTTTATATCCCTGTATTCATTATCCAGACCATTACTATAGTACCTTTTACTTTATGTTGTTGCTTTGCTTAGCTAGGCTCTTTCTCAGCTAGGCTAAAAGACTTTTGATCTTGAAGACAAGGACACAAAACTGTACTTTCTATGATGTGTGTTCCTCTACATAATCTGTTCTCAATACTGAATTGAAGAGCTTTCAGATTAAAACAAAAAAAGAGACAGGAATTAAAAATTAGGTATAATACTGAGCACACCTGTAACTCAGCGCTCGAGTCTGAGGCAGGTTGGATCACACTGAGTTCAAGGCCAGGCGGCAGTACATACGAGAACCTGTCTTAAAACACAGAAATTGAGAGTATGTTGTGAAAAAGAGACTAAATGTATATACTAGAACAGAGATAAATCATCTAGTTGTATATTGAAATAATCTAGAGAGCTTTTTTAAAAAAAATCTTTTGAGAAAAGCTCAGGCTGGCCTTGAGCTCATTTTGTAGATCAGGCTGGTCTCCAAATTGCAGTGATCCTTCTTGCCTCAGCCTCCCAAATGCTGGCAGTACTGGTGTATATCACCACGCCCAGCCTTAGAGAGCTTTTTAAAATTTTTTTAAAAATTATTTATTTGGTATTGGGTCTTGCTAAGCAGTGCGGTGTAGTAATCCTCCTGTGTCGACCTGCCCAGTGCTGGGATTACAAGCATGCCTGCTTTCAGGGCCAGCCTGGTGCTCCCAGGGTTTAGGGTCTAGCATGGCATGTGGTACCAGGGATCAAACTGAGGTCCTTGCACTTGCCAGGCAGGCATTTAGACTGCCAAGCTATCTCCCCAACCCTAGAGAGCTTTTCTAAAGAAAAAGTTTTAAGCAAAAACTTTGCTTTCTAAGCTGTGTTTTATAGAATGAACTGACATTTATCAAGTGGTTAGGGCATGCAGCCTTTTCCTTAAGTGTCAGTATGGAGTATTTGTCTACCCTTGGAACCATTGCATTGCCATGGAAGGTTAGCCTGTTCTTTTGATCACTTCCATATTGTATTTGTTACCAGTGGGTCTTACCTAATTGTTTATGCTAGGGTTAAAGTACAATAAAATTTGACTAAGAAACTTACCTGATAAATGGTTTCAAAATGCCAAACTTTTGTTTTACACTTTTCAAGTAAACTACTTTTATGTCCTGCATCAAAATAAATTATGTTGTACTTTTAATCATATGTAACCATTACCCTTCCATAAGTATATTTTGTTTTCCTTTCTCCAGTCAGGATTTTTTTTTTTTTTTTTCCATTTATGTGTTTGGTACAGGGTCTCACTACACAGATCAGACTCACGGTGATCCTCCCGTTTCATCCTCCCCATCACTGGGATTACAGGTGCATACCACCACTCCCTGGCTCAGCACACCCCTGCGAGTGGGGCCAATTGGAGCATGTAGGCCAGGAATCCATCCCTGGTCCCTATGCTTAGTCTGTTGAGCTATCTCGCCAGCCCTCCAATCAGATTTTATTGGTACATTCTATGTACGTATGTATGTATGTATGTATGTATTTATTTAGTATTTTAGGGAAGTGTCCACAGGGTGTTTAGGGTCTCACTCATCGTGACCCGCCTGTTTATAGCCTCCCAAGAGCTGGGATTACAGGCACGCGCCACCATGCCCAGTGTCGATTGCCATCTCAGTGCGCCCTGGAGGGTAGGTCCAGGATGGCAGGCTTGGGGATCGCACTCCGGGCTTCTGAGCCTGCTTGCAGGCATTTTAATCTGCTGAGCTATTTGGCTGGCCCCTTATTGGCACATTTTAAATATTACATAATGATCACATTCATCATAGAGAATTTCTTATCTATACATGATAGGTCTTGTTTTTTTCCCCCCATCACCTACTCTCCTGCAACCTCTCCTCACTTTCCATTTACAAAAGCTTTGTTTCCATGTTTTTTTTCCTTTTTCTTTTTTTTTTTTCTTTAGGTATTGGGAATCAAGCTTGGGACCTTGCTCATGCCAGACAAGTGCTTATGCTGCTGAGCTGTCTCCCTGGCCT
>PVKN010014032.1:0-19554 GCA_004027915.1 Capromys pilorides | reverse complement strand
AAACCCAACCACTCGAACAAAAACGTGAAATTGAAGACTAGATGATGAAAATTGTTATGTACATATTCCACGGAGAAATCAGAATGTTCTCGTAAGAAGAAGAATCCACAACCCATTTCAGCTTCTTGTGATAGTAAGTCAGCACTCGTGGTTAGCCATGAACTTCCTAGACAGTCATGTGCTTCAGCAGGTGCCATAAAGCATCTGCTTAATAGTTAATAGTGAGGTTATACGGTAACCCCCAAGAATTCCAAAATAAAAAACCAAAGCTGAGTACAAAATCAGCTTGTATGACTCAAGAGCTCAAACAGGTTGAAGCTTTGGTATACGTTGTGGACTCTTCTTCTTTCGAGAACATTCTGATTTCTCCATGGAGTATGTACATAACAATTTTCATCCTTTTGTCTTCAGTTTCACATTTTTGCTCAAGTGGTTGGGTTTTGGTGGTTCCAATAACCACCAAAACTTTGTAAGATTCTCTGCTCAGGGGTTTGCCCCCACGAACAAAAACTCTTGGTCCACAAAACTTAATAACTATATAAATAAGGTAACTATATAAAGAGAACAAGTGTTTCCTCAGTAGCAGATGTGAAAACAAATGCCCACAGGCATGTGGCTGATGTGCCACAGAAGAAGTTCAATGAAACGCAAGTCAGTGTTCTTCAAATATCATGCAAGCTGAGTGACAGCAGAAGAAAGGCTGAAGGCAGTAAGGGACCTTCCAGAGAGCAGCACGGTGCTCTCTGAGTCCATCCCAAAGTGTTCAAGAAGGCAAAGGTATCTCAGTAGTTCCATTCTTAGTTTGCTAGTGATCAGAAACTACTTCCTTATCATAGTCATCCTTCTCTACCTTGCTGTCTAGTACAGAGATATCTGATGACTCCTGCAGTAGGGCACACATTGAATCCAAATTTAAGTACATCCTTTTCTTTTAGTTCATAGTACCTCTGTGGCTCAATATGCTTGTTGTCCAAGAAAGTTCCATTGCCTGAGCCCAAGTCCACGATGCTGAGCTTCACCGTTCGACTAACAGTACTATCAGCATGAGTGCATTCCACCAGCCACTACTGAAAGACTGCGTGCTGTTTGGAACAGGACAGATGATCGATGGGAATGTCTACGAAGTGGCGGTGCTGACCCAAAAGGTAAGCGCTTTGTCGATGGAGGTACAGGACAGGGAGTACCCCCGCATTTTTCTCCAGGCAAGGAAAGTGCTTAGACTACCGAGTTGTCTCCCCAACCCATACCCTCATTTCGAAAGGGTTAGAGACACCACCGTTTGGGAGCATACGTGCTTCTAGGGGTTCACTGTATTTAATGACCAAAGGTGTTAATGTCCTCAAGAAAAGTCCCAGAGAGTTCAAAGCTCGGTTTGTTTTGAACAGGCACCTCTTTCTCTCTTGTTGTCACCAGGCCGGGGCACCGACTCCTGAGCACCCCAGCTATTCCGCTGCCTTCGTTCTTTGGGCGGTGCTCCCGCCGCCCGGCGTTGCAGAACTCTCGCTCTTCCTGAGCCTGCAGGTTCTGGCTGTCCGGCTCGCACCCCTGCGGCGGCCCACTCCCAGACCGCTCACCCACAGTTCTCCTTTGCAGGAATGGCTCATGCGTCTGTCCTGGTCGCTGTCCTAGCCCTTCTGTGCTCCTTATTGGATGGTTCATGGTGCTGCCAATCTTCTAGTCCTCTCCGGGGGTGATCCTTACGTTCCTCTTGACTGTTGAGTGGTGAGAACTTCGGCTTCTCTTGCTCTAAGATTTGCTGCTTCTCCCTGAGGATGTTTCTCTTTTTGGCCAGGGACCAGCTACCTCCTCGGGTTATGCTGCTGCTACCATGGCTAGGACAGCCCGGCTCTGCGGATAGCAGTGACAGTACTGGGCTGAGGCGTGCTTGCTTCCATACTATCGCCGCGGCTCGCATCCCCACCGCCCAGTCACGGTGTCTTCCCAGGCTCCCCTGTGCCTGCGTGTTTCTCTTTCATTCTGCAAATTTGGCAGACCCGAAGAAAAATGGACCGCTCAGCACCGTTCGCTGAAGGAAATAACGACCCTGAGACCTGGACTTTCGGTATAAGTGATTCTTACTTGTCCCGGGGAAAGCCGCCATTGGCAATGTCTCTTATCTACTTCCCGGTACAGTGACCAGCACAGGTGATCACCTGAGTCATCTTTTTTTATTAATAACCACTACTGCCTAGAAAATATATCAGGTGCAGAGCTACTCTGTGATGAAGGCCTTATTCATGCAGACACAGGAAAAAACTGTATCCATTTGTATGTCTGGCTACTCTCTCAGTGGTTGTCCTGAGCTTCTGAACTATGTTCTTCTGGTCTACCACTTTTAAATGCCTTCTCAGGAGTGTGGCTGACTGAGACACAGGGGCTTAGAAAATCCCAACAGTCATCCTGATGAGTATCACTGGCATGTGGGATGAATGTAAAACTGGCCTAGAATGGCCTCCTACTGAAGCAATGCACACATGCTTCTTCTTATGCACTGTTCTCTGGTGTTTCTATTTTGGAAAAATAAAACAGGGAAATGTAGCCAGCCGTGGTGGCGCACGCCAATAGTCCCAGCACTTGGGAGGCGGAGGCAGGAGGATCAGTGTGAGTTGGAGACCAGCCTGGGCTACAAAAGTGAGCTCAGGGCCAGCCTGAACTGCATGGTGAGACCCTGTCTCAAAGAGACAAAAAGAGAGAGAGAGAGAGAGAGAACAGGGAAATGTGACAGGCCTACTTTCTTCTCATATAAACAATCACTTTATTTCAATTTGGAGGTTTCAGCCCATGTTTGGTGGCTCTATAGAGTTAGTGGCAAGGACGTGTCTCATGGGTGAACATGGAAGAGAAAGCTGCCTACTTCTTGGCGTCTAAGAAATGACAAGAGCAATAGTTTGTGTTTTAATATGCTTCTATTTGTATTGCTTTTGTTTTGTGACTAAGAAATGTTAAAGTAGTATATTACTATATTAAATCACTATGAATAAATATCATAAGGTCTACCAACTATTAAAACCAAAAGCAAGGCCAGGCATGGTGGCGCATGCCTGTAATCCCAGCACTGGGGTGGCTGAAAACAGAAGGATCACTATGAGTCCGAGCTGTGTAGCGAAACCCTGTAATAACCAAAACATTTTTTAAAAAGAGAAAGAAAAGAAAGAAAGGAAAACACTCTTCTCTGTCCTACTAGAACAAAACCATGTGTAGGCTATGTTTCCATTCACAATTTTCTGTCCAAAAGCTGAAAATACATAATTGATACGCTAAAATCATAGAGAAAAAAAAAAAAAGAAATCGGCACAACTAAAAGGGACACATGACACATGTATGGCAGTAGCAGTAATAAGTATTAAACAGATGACAGTGTGAGGTCACGTGATTTCTTCCAATTTAGAGGCATACGAATAAAATTGATGATGTACCTGTTTTCTCATGGATGGCCTAGGGATAATACTGACAGGAAACTGAATAGTGAATAAATAACTTCTGGGGGAAAAGAAAAACACAAAAAAACAAAAGCAGGGCAGGTGAGATAGCTCATAAGACTAAAGCACCTGCTTAGGCAAGCTTAGGCAAGTGCGATCCTCAGCCCTACCCGACGCATCAGCCCCGACCCCAGGGCAGGCCGAGCTGGCCAGAGTCTGGGCATAGTGGCACACGCCTGTAATCCCAGCGCTGGGGATGCTGAAAGCAGGAGGGATGACCACAAGTCTGAGCTGCATAGACCCTGCAACAACCGAAAAAGAAAAGAAAAGAAAAAAAAAAAAATCAAAAGCAAGCCACTCCAAAGGCAAATATTGACATTCCTTTTTATGCATTCATCTTTCAAGTTCTTGAACTTACCTGAAGTTCAAAGCACCAGTATCCCCAGTAGCTCCATTAACTACTTATCATTTACTTAAATCATTAGCCTCACCAGCAAAGTGACTTCTGAAAGGAAATAAGATAGAAGCCAAGGTCAGTCTTGGTGTAATTTTTTAATATTAAAACTACCTAACATGGGGTTCTCAGTTTCTTCTAGTCTAACTCCTTCTCTTATAGTATTAGATGTAGTTTTCTTTTCTTTCTTTCCTTTTTTTTTTTTTTTTTTTTTAAAAATATTACGGCCGGCTCAGGCTGCCCTGGGGGTGGGGCTGGTGCAGCATGTGGTGCCAGGGATCGAACCTCGGTCTTTGAGGTTGCCTAAGCTTGCCTAAGCAGGTGCTTTAGACCGCTGAGCCATCTTGACGGTCCATAGATGTAGTTTTCTTCATTTTCCATGAAAGAAGACATAATGCAAAGAGGCATGGATTTGGAAGATTAGATATTGTCCCGCCATTTCCCAGCACAGAAAATACCATGGCCTAAAGGTGCACTGTAGGGAAAGAATGCTAGCAGAAGAATGTCATGGATCCCAACCATAGAGACTGAAAGTTTCTGAAGACGAGGTAATCTGAGACTAAAAGTTTTCCATGATGTGGCTAGTATCTAAATGTTCCTCCCAAAGACTCATGTACTCATAGGTAGGGCTTTCAGGAGGTGACTGGGTCATAGCTGTGTGAAAGTGGACTATGGGTGTATGCCAACTGTATTAGTCCACCAAGTAATAGGTTCACAGAGTGGGTCAAGTCTGAAGAAGGAAAGCAAATTGCTTCTGCCTCTTGTCTGCTTTCCCATGGACTATCTCGCCTCTGCCATGCCTCCTACCTTGGAGCCAGCTAACTGTGGAATCAAGCTTCTACAAACTCTGTTTTTGTTTGATGGGGCTGGGGTTCAAACTCATGACCTTGCATTTGCCAGGCAGGCACTTGCACTACAGAGCTATCTCCTCTGCCCCCAAAACTCTGACCTAAAATAGACCTTTTCTCCTTTAATTTGTGGGTTGGGAATTTTGTCCCAGCAGTGAGAAAATGACTAAGACAATCATTCAGCCAAAGAAATTGCCAAAAGTGGGAAATAAATCATGAAGTTAAAAATGGTCTTTTAAAAAGTCACTTATGGGAGCCGGGCGTGGTGGCACACTCCTGTAATCCCAGCACTTGGGAGGCTGAGGCAGGAGGACTGGTGCAAGTTTGAGACCAGCCTGGGCTACAAAAGTGAGCTCAAGGGGGCTGGGGAGATAGCTCTGTGGCACAAGTGCTTGCCTGGCAAGTTCAAGGTCGTGAGTTCGAACCCCAATCCTGGAAAAAAAAAAAAAAAAGGGAGCTCAAGGACAGCCTGAACTGCATAGCGAGACCCTGTCTCAAAAAGACAAAAAAAAAAGTCACTTATTGGGGCAGGCAAGATGGCTAAGGGGTCTAAATGCCTGCTTAGGCAAGCTTAGGCAACTGCAGGGACCATGGTTCAATCCTTGGCACCACATGCTGCACCAGCCCCATCCCTAGGGCAGGCTGAGCTGACCATAATATTTAAAAAAAAAAAAAAAAAAAAAGTTACTTATTGCCTGGTGTGGTGGTGCAAGCTTGTACTTCCAGCCCTTGAAGACGAAAGAGGATTGCTGCAAGGTGGAGGCCGGGCTGGAAGACATGGTGAGTCCAGGCAGCCTGAAGGACATAATAAAACTCTGTCTGGAAAAAGAAAATTACAAATGGCTAGTAAATACATGAAAAGTGTTCAACATTTGGCCTTTCAAGAGATGCAAATTAAGCCAGGTGTGGTGGCACATGCCGGTAATACCAGCACTTGGGAGGCTGAGACAGGAGGATTAGTGTGAGTTTGAGACCAGCCTGGGCTACAAAAGTGAGCTCAAGGCCAGTCTGAACTGCATAGCAAGACCCTGTCTCAAAAAGACAAAAAAAAGAGATGCAAATTAAAACAATAATGAAGGCTGGCAAGATAGCTCAGTGGATTAAGCACCTGCTTAAGCAAGTGCAGGGACCGGAATTCAATCCATATACCACACCAGTCCCACCTGTGAGAGTACTGAGCCCACAACAGAAACTGGGTGTGGTGGTGCACACCTGTAATTCCAGCACTGAGGAGGCTGAAGACAGAGGGATCACTACGAGTTTGAGCTACATAGTGAGATCCTATACGAAATACATACAAATAAATAAATAAATAAAACAGTGAGATTCCATCTTATCCCAGAAAGAGTGGCCATCATCAAGAATCAAATAACAAGGGCTGGGGAGACAGCTCTGTGGCACAAATGCCTACCTGGCAAGTGCAAGGTTGTGAATTTGAACCCCGGTCCCGCAAAGAAAAAAAGAATCAAGTAATAACAAGTATGGGTGAAGTTGCAGGAATAAAGAAAAAGCCCAGCTCCACTGCTGGCAGGAATATAAGCTATCACCATAGAAATAAGGATATAGATTTCACAAAACATAAAAATAGAATTTCCCTTTGTGAGCCAGGCATGGTGATGCACACCTGTAATCTCAGCACTTGGGAGGCTAAGGCAGGGCAATCGTTGCAAGGCTGAGACCAGCCTGGGCTACAAAGTGAGCCCAAGGCCAGCCTAAGCTGTATAATGAGACCCAGTCTCAAAAAGACAAGAGAGGGGCTGGGGAGATAGCTTCGTGGTACAAGTGCCTGCCAGGCGAGTGCAAGGTCATGAGATTGAACCCCATCCCACAAAAAGAAAAAAAAAAAAAAAAAAAGACAAAAGAAAGAAATTGCCCTTGTAGGTATCTTCCCAAAAGAGTTAAAGACATCACATTACTGTGACACATGCATTATAGCAGCACAAGCGTAATAGCTAAAACTTGGAAGCAGCCCATCCATCCACAGATGAATGGGTAAAGAAAATGTGGTATTTACATATACTGGAGTAGTCCTCTGCTATAAAGAAATATACACGTGAGCCATATGGGCAAATGGATGCACCTTGAGACCATAATATTAAGTGAAATAAACCAGAGGTACAAACTTAAATATCACATGGCTTCTCCTCTCATATATGAAAAAAACTGAATCAATGCACAAAGAGTAAAATAAAAGATAATGGGAGGGAATGCACTACTAACGTGTTTTGAAACTGTCATATTGTTATTTCTTATTAAAAATTAAAAAAAAAAAACAGGGAAAGCACTGTGCAAAGGCCAGGTGGCAGATATGGCTGAGGACCTTGGGAAATTGAAAGCTGCCAATCAAGGAGTGGAGTGTGGAAGATGAGGGGAAGGTCACCAGACAGCTAGCAATGTGGCAAGCATGCTGGATTGATTTCCTAGGGCTGGAGGACACTGTGCCTACCAAGCATGTAATGAAGTAATGAAGCAGGAAGTTACACAGCAGAGACCTAGTCTCCAGGGGCTAGCTCCAAGCTGAAATTCAACATCAGCATACTGGTGGGTTGCTTCCTTCTGCGGCTGTTGTCTCCAGATTGCAGCACTGAGAGCTCAGCGTCCTGGGTTTCTACCAGCCAGGTCTCAGAATCCCGGGTCTGAGTAGCTCTGGAGAGACTACACGCCCTCCGATGTGTCTCTCCCTGCCCTCTGCCTTCACTGCTGAGAACAGAACCCAAGACCTTACATGCATGTGCCAGGCTAGTGTTGTGCGGCTGAGCCACACCCCCACCCACTCTGAGTGTTAAATACAAAGCTTTTAGAACAACCACAACAAAAAAAGATAATGGGCAGGGCTGGGGAGATAGCTCAGTAGAATAAGCGCTTGCCTGGCAAGCACAAGGTCCTGAGTTTAATCCCTGGTACAGAAAGGAAGAAAGGAAGAAAGGAAGAAAGGAAGAAAGGAAGAAAGGAAGAAAGGAAGGAAGAAAGAAAGGAAGAAAGAAAGGAAGAAAGGAAGAAAGGAAGAAAGGAAGAAAGAAAGAAAGGAAGAAAGAAAGGAAGAAAGAAAGAAAGAAAGAAAGAAAGAAAGAAAGAAAGAAAGAAAGAAAGAAAGAAAGGAAGAAAGAAAGGAAGAAAGGAAGAAAGGAAGAAAGGAAGAAAGAAAGAAAGGAAGAAAGAAAGGAAGAAAGGAAGAAAGGAAGAAAGGAAGAAAGGAAGAAAGGAAGAAAGGAAGAAAGAAAGAAAGAAAGAAAGAAAGAAAGAAAGAAAGAAAGAAAGAAAGAAAGAAAGAAAGAAAGAGGAAACAGAGAGGCAGGTCTTTTGCAAATGGGGAAAGGTACCAAGAGATGGAGAGAGAAGGAAGGTGAGGAGGTGAAGGAAATGTAGCAAGACTTAAGATGCATGGCATACAACCATCAGCTTTTTACAATGAGCATAATCTTTGTTTACTGCAAATGATATAGTCCTTTACTGAAGAAAATAAAAAAGATGTTTCTCAAAAATCCTGGGCCAGGGCTGGCAAGATAGCTCAGCGATCTAAAGCACCTGCTTAAGCAAGCTGAGGCAACCGCAGGGCAAGTGCTCATTCTACTAAGCTTAGATCCCCAGCACCACATGCTGCATCAGTCCCACCCCCAGGACAAGCTGAGCTGGCCATAATATAAATAAATAAATGAAGTTTTTTTTTAAAAAAAGAAAAGAAAATGAAATCTTTAAAAAAAAAAAAATCCTGGGCCAAGGCCTTCCATTCTACTTTTACATGAAATTACATACTAGTTGGCTATAGATACAGATGAGGACACAGAGATAGAGACATATGCATACCAATAGATACAAAGATACAGACCAAGCCTGTAATCCCAACACTTGGGAGGCTGAGGCAGGAGGATTGGTGCAAGTTCGAGACCAGCCTGGGCTACAGAAGGTGAGCTCAAGACCAGCTTGAACTGCATAGTGAAACCCTATTTCAAAAAGACACACACACACACACACACACACACACACACACACACACACAAAAGATACAGACCAAGATACAGATGCAAGACTAAGGTCACTAGCATAGAAAGAGTTGCAGCCTGCTTTGAGCACATGGCCTGCGGCCCCAGCTGCTCCTCCCCAAGTTTGGGTTGCACGTAGCACGCCAGTCTTATCATTGCAGTCTAAATATCACCAAATTGGGCTGGGGAGATAGCTCCGTAGCACAAGTGCCTGCCTGGCAAGTGCAAGGTTGTGAGTTTGAACCCCGGTCCTGCAAAGAAAAAAAAAAAAAAAAAAAAAACCAGGGGAACTTTAAATATCACCAAATTCTCCCCAGCCTGAGGCAGTAGCAATAAATTAAGGTACTGCATTAAAAAATATCTCATTTTACAGGGCCAGTGAGATAGATCAGCAGTCTAAAGCACCTGCTTAGACAAGCTTAGGCTACTGCAGGGATGGCGGTTTGATCCCCAGCACCACATGCTTCACGAGCCCCACCCCCAGGGCAGGCTGAGCTGTCCATAACATAAATAAAAAGTTAAAAAAATATATATATGTGTATATATATATATATATATATATATATATATATATATAACTTCTTCTGGCAATCTTTTTTTGCTTTGTTTTTTGGTGGCACCAGGGATAGAACTCAGGACCTTGTGCTTGCCAGGCAAGCATTTATTCCACTGAACTATCTCTCTAGCCCACATATATATAACAATATCTCGTCTTACAGTGAAATACTATTAGACCTGCCTGTAGGGCAGGTCTTTTTAATATATCCAGAAATATGCTGGATATATTGTGAAGTGAACAAAGAAATTACAACCTGGGGAGAGCAGGAACTCCTAACTAGTGTGCATGTGAAGGTGAGGAATAGGTGATTCAACTAAACACAGACAAAGAATTCTAAGGGACTAGGTACCAAAATAATATGATTTTTAAAATTCTCCGTCGGGATGAGATCATAGAAGAAACAGTCTGCCTTTTTCTACATTCTATACTTTTCTAATCAGTCATGCATTTATATAAAGATAGATATTCTTCGAAATCAGAATACTTATATTCATATGCAATGTCTTTTTGGAAACTCACTTCCTTACAAGGTCCAGCCTTGTCTTTGGATCTCATTCTTTCTTCTACCACTCTCAGACTCCCAGCTTCAGTCAGTCTGTGTCACTGCCCTTACTCCTGTTGTTCCTTCTGTCTGGATCACCACCGTGAGAGCCCCTCCTTGTTCTGTACTCTACCTGCCTTCTCTTCAAGGCCAGCCCAGCTTAAATTCAAGGTCTCCTGGAAATCTTCCCCCTTTCCCAGTATACTCCAGCTTCCTCTTTTCCCAACTTTTTCAATTCCTTCCAAGAATCAGTGTGCTTAAGAACCGGTAAAGAGATTTCTAATATTCCTATTACCCCATCTCCAGAGATTCTGAATCAGTAAGGCTGGGGTGAGACCCCAACGTCTGCATTTCAAGCAACACTTCTAAGTGAAGTTGAGGCTGTGGGTTGCAGATCATTCTTCTAGCCATGTCTTAGTTATTTTTCTCCCACTGCTGAGACAAAATACCTAACACCCACGGTTAAGTGGAAAAAGGTTTATTTAGCTCACAGTTTGTAGAGGTTTCAGTTCTAAATTAGCTGGCACCTCATGGCAGAGAGGGAACAGTTCCTAAGATGGCAAAAGCAACACGAGTAAAAGAGGAGAGAAGCCTCTTTCTGTCCTTTACATTGTATGCAGTCTCCCAGGATAAGGTTGGTGTCGACCCAATCTGTGGGCTGATTCAGCAGTCACCCACCCTTCATCCCAGCACCCTGAATCCCAGCATGGCACACTCTACATTCAGCCATCTTTCCTATAATTACATGAGGTTTTGGGGGAACATCTACATATACTCCTTCCATGATGTTACTGTAGAAACAAACTGTAACAAGAGATCTAGAACTCAACTATTTAGGACTTTGTCTTAGTTACTTTTTACTTGTTGCTGGGACAAATACTGACACTCAAAATGAAGGAAAAGTTTATTTAGCTCACAGTTTCTGGATGTTTCAGTCCATATTCGGCTGGCCCAAGGCTGAGTGGAACAGGGCAGAGAGCATCCAGTTCATGGTAGCAGAACAGCAACAAAATGGTGACAGAGGCAACCAACCAACCAGGGCGCAGAGAGCAACAGCCAGCATCTGTCTCTCTGTTTCTCTTTATATTCCATTCAGGCTCTCTGCCTCCACCTATCCGCCTTAGGCCACACCCATAATCTCAAAAGGACTCAGACCCATAATTCCATCTATACTAAAACACATAATCCCAGTGGATCATGACTCAAGTCTCAAACTCTAGAAGTCCCTGCCCCATGATTGCATGAGACTTTGGGGGGACAACTAGACATCAACCATAACAAACTTACATCTTATTGCTTCATGTGATTCCTGAAAAGCATGTATCTTCCATGAGATTTTTCAGCTCTTCAAGAGTACCAATATTGTTTGACTGTTTTCTGTCTGCTTGGCAGTGCAAGAGCCAAGAGAAGCCCAAAGGAAATCTGTTAAATGAGGCTGGCAAGCTTGCATATTTCCTCGTGAGCTTAGACATGGGTAAAGGCTACACAAGGGTTTGCGGTAGTCTCCCCTGCGGCTTTTTTTCTCTTGTCTATAAAGCATTTAACCCATGTACATGACTCACTTCTTTTGAAAGAAAAAATTGAAATGTGAGGCTGGTAAGATTTGTGTCTAAATTATACAGTGTCTTTTTTTTTCCTTTTTGTATAGTTGACAAACTACAGAATGTGTCTTTAGATAGCCCTGTCTTGTGGTATTTTCAATAGTCACTAACCTTGCCTGATACGGTATGGGGGGGTTATAAATTGGCATGGAAATTTAAAGCAGGTTCTTTTTGTGTGGGGGGGGGGGAAAGAATCTACAAAGGGGAAGAACCTACAGGTTATTTAAGGTCTCACTACATTGATCCGCCTGTTTACAGGCTCCCAAGAGCTGGGATTACAGGTGCGTGCCACCACGCCCAGTCTCAATTGCCATCTCAGTGTGCCTTAGGGATGGTGCTGGCATGGCAAGCCTGGCCCTTTCATCTGCCTGCAGGCATTTTAATCCACTGAGTTATTTGACTAGCTTTTAAAGCAGGTTCTTGTTGGTGCACAGTACAAATTATATATGGGGACGGTAGCTTTTCATCTTTAGTTGTCTCTGATGCATTTTATATGAAATAATAGTTGTTCTGTTAACTGAATACCACTCTGTAATTGCAAAAAAAAAAAAAAGTTGCAACTATTTTGTTGACATTCTGAATGCTTCTAAGAAAATACAATTTTTTATTTTATTTTATTTTATTTTATGGTCCCAGGGATTGAATTCAGGACCCTGTGTTTGCCAGGCAAGCCCTTATTCTCCTGAGCTATCTCCCCAGCTCCATACAATTCTTTTTATTAAAAAAAAAAAAAAAAAGTCAGGCATGGTGGCCCACATCTGTAATCCCAGCACTTGGGAGGCTGAGGCAGGAGGATCAGTGTGAGTTCGAGACCAGCCTGGGCTACAAAAGTGAGCTCAAGGCCAGCCTGAACTGCATAGCGAGACCCTGTCTCAAAAGGACAAAAAAAAAAAAAAAAAAAAAAAAGGATGCTACTAGAAGGAAGAAGGTAGTAGACTGTGTGGGTCCTACGTTAATCAGGTTTCTGCTGTGCTCGCTTCGGCAGCACATATACTAAAATAATCAGGTTTCTGCTTTGAAAGAATTGCTTCCAGCTGTTGTAGAAGAATAGACAAGGAGGGTTGGTTGTGCCCCTGGGAGATCACTGAGGGCTGTCACAGTAGGCAGGTGATAGGGCAAGTCTAGGGCTGGGCAAAGAAAGAAAAATGTCCATTTCCCAGGCCAAATCAATAATGTTCGAGTTCCTCCAGCATGATACACACTTTCAGGAGAGCTGAGGTACTGTAGCCATTGTCTTCAGTTGGATGATTATAGAACAGCAGTTCGAATGCAGGTGGCCATACTTAATTCAGATGTAAAGATGTGATTGGTTTTTAGCTTCCTTACATTAGATGGATTATGGGATCAGCAATTTTTCTGCAATGTAAAGTTCTGCAAAACCAGCAGAAGCAGTGAGCTGGGTTCCTAAGGAGTGTCATTCACTTTATTACCACTGAGTGCTGCTGTTGGCAACAAGTCCCCAAGAAACCGAAGGCCAGGCACCTGTAAGAGGAACTAAAGGGAAATTGCCTTAGATTCCAAGAAAGAGGACGAGAAAGCTGTTTCTTTATTTTGAAAACTTGAGTCCTACGCAGCAGGGGTGCACACCAAGTTTCTGCGTAGGTCGTCATGCAGCACGGTAACTTCTGGCTTTAGTGAACATCTCTAAAGACAGTCCTCTTAACAAAGGGCCAAGAGGGGGCTCTTTTAGAACCATTAGCGTGCCCGCCTCCCCCTAGTCCCATTAGCGCACCTTATTAAACCCGCTCAGACAAAGAGCAAAGATGCCCTACTTAATGCGGAGACTCCGATAATTACTCTGCTCCGTTGCCTCTTTTAGCATCTGAATGGTCTTTAAATAATGTTTCTCTTGCTGTGGTCGCAGACAATGACCTAGCAGTCTCCTTTAAGCGGTGCCAATCCCATTAGCTGAAGAATAGCAAAGCTCTGTGTGTATCCGTGTGCCAAGGAGTGAGTGTGTGTGTGTGTGTATGTGTGTGTGTGTATGTGTGTGTGTGTGTGTGTGCCCGCGCGCGCACCCGTGTGCTAAGAAACCCAGCTGTGGCAGAGATCAGATTTAAATGCTGCTTTCTCTCTTTTTTCCTCTCTTCTATCCCAGGAATCAAACTCACCTGCAGACCTATTGGGCCATCTGCCTACCAAGTGTCCCTTCTGCAGGTGACAAGAGACTCTCCCCGGAGTTTGAGAGTGACACCTCTAATTCTTTTTTTGCTTTTTTGCGGAATCGGGAATTGAACTCAGGACCTTGCACTTGCTAGGCAGGCACTTGTGCCCCTGAGCTATCTCCCCAGCCCCGAAAACCTCTCATTCTTATATGCTATACATCTCCCTCTAGGATGTGATTTTAAGCATGCCCCTGTCCTCGAATAACTTAGTTCTTAGGAAAGCGAGCAACATAAAGTCAACCCATAAATATTTGCTACTCAGAGAAACTGTTTAAAAGCCTCAACATCTGAAAGAAAGAGAAGGGATGGGGTGAGGTAGGACAAGAGTATTCTAGGAAGGGACCCTGAGAACTTCGAATATCTTGCTCTCTTGCCTCTCTTGCCTCTCTCTTGCTGCTTACAACTGTTTTTTCTTGGCTGTTGTACTTCACGACCCTGGACAGAGAATATGGGAACAAGGCAAACTTAATTTACCCAGGAAGGATAAATTATCTAATATGAAAGTAAGTGTAATTGTTAGCTACTTTATAATGAAATATATATACAATCACAAGGGCTTCAGAATGGTTTGATATGACAGGTTTTTGTTTTGTTTTGTTTTGTTTTGCTTTGAGACAGAGATTCTGTGTATTGTTCAGATTGACAACATTGCTACATAGCTTGGGCTGGACTCAAATTCATGGCGACTCTCCTACCTCAGCCTCCTAAGTGCTGGGATTATAATGTTGTGTCACCACACCCAAAATGACAGAAAGAAAGAAAGAAAGAAAGAAAGAAAGAAAGAAAGAAAGAAAGAAAAAGGAAGGAAAGGAAAGGAAAGGGAAGGGAAGAAAAACAAGTGTTAAGACATGCTAACAGAAAGAAGTGGCTGGTTCTAATTACAGAAGTTTAGGGGAGTGAGCTATTTGCAAATCAGTGAGTACCATAAAGTTCCTCCTCCTCTGGCACACACACAGTACACATCACCTCAGGGAAGAAAGATATAGCACAGCCAACCAGACAAAAGAGACATGTCCTGGTTCTGGGTTCCGGAAAGACACTATGAGCAAAGCAACAGGAAAGCTAAGAGGATTTTCCTCAGCTTTCCGAGTGCTGGGATTACAGGTGTGCACCACCACACCTGGCATGAGATGTTGGTTTCTTATCAACATGTACCATGTGACTGTAGGTAACAATTTCCTTTTGTATAATAATTAAAATGTGTGTGATAAGGGATCATCCAGAAGGAACTAAACTCACTGTTTTGAGTTTTGGGTTCTTATACGTACGCATCTCCAAGTCTATGAAAAAGACTGACCACTGGGAAAGCTTACTTGAGCCTTCAGCAATAGGGGAGGATTTTTAGACTATGCCACAAAAGAAAAAAGAGACTAGGCTCTTAAGGTTTAGATTTCGAGTTCTATTTTTAAAAGCCAAATTCAATCTCAAAAACATTACAGAATTCTGGAACTGTGATAGTCTATAACATTACCAATATAAATTATCCATTACTCCTTACTAGAGCTGGCACAGTGGTGCATACCTATGATCCTAGTACTTGGGAGATGGGGGCAGAAGGATTATCACAAGTTTGAGGTCAGCTTGTGCTACATAGTAAGACCCAGTCTGAAAAACAGAAAACAGTAGCCAGTAGCTACTGTCTGTTTTGAGTTTTAGCCCAGTGGTCTAAAGTGCCTGCTTAGGCAACCTTAGGTAGCCATAGGGGACTGTGGTTCAATCTCCAGCACCACATGCCACACCAGCCTTGCTCTCAGGGTGGACTGAGCCACACACACACACCCCGAAAAAAGAAAACATCATGGGTCAGCACTGTTTGGCATTGTGAAAAAATTAAGCACAATAAGCAAGAATAACTTATGATACTAAATTTTTCAGTTAGGATCTGTGTTGGTTGATTGTGTCAACTTGAGAAGTCTAGGTAAGAGGAGTTTAATTAAATGGGCTTGTCAATCCTATACTCTAGGGTATAGAGGACCCACCCTAGGTCAGCTCATCCCCTGGAAGATATAAATGGGGAATGAGGAAGGATAGATCTGCTTTTGTTCTTCAGAGGAGCTCTAGTCTTTGCCCTCAGCTTAAATGTCATCTCTTGGCTTCCTGTACAGACTCTTCGACTTCCACTGCAGATCCCTTAAACTTCCAGTATAGATACTTTGGTGTGCCTCATAGGCACTCCAGCCTTTCATGGCAGACCCATTGTTTCCCTGATATGGACTCACACAGGAGCCTGCACTGAGCTCTAGATCACTAAATTCTTCAGTCTTCAGTGTGTAGTCAGACCCTTTAGACTCATCCTCATCTGACTCTATGGGTGGCCATTGTAAACAATCTTGAAATTTCTTATACATGTGTATATTTGTGTTATAATGTTTCTTGAGTACATATTGACTAAGAGAGTATCATTATTCAAAAGTGTCCCTTCCCAATCCAATTTTTTTTGAAAAAGCAAAATCTCTCATTCAATATCATTACTTTGGCACAGTCTCAGATGTACTAAAGTGTAAGTATTTCATGAAAGGATTGATCCTCAGTAGAAATTCTGAGTACTGCCCTTAGACCTGGGAAACTGGGCTACTGACCTGGATCCCACACTTTATGAGGTACTGTGGAAGGCCTTTTATAGATGTACCTCTCTGGAATAAGCACATAGTCAGCTGGGATCTCTCCTAGATTGGGTATATAGGGCCTCAGAATTCCCTGTCACAAATTGGTGACCTGCTTCAAGTGTTGTGCAGGTCTTTTCCCCAGGGCTTATCTGGCTGCATCCTTACTAGGGTTTGAATGTGTCCCTCCCACCCCAATTTCATGTGTCAATAGTATTTGGGGGTGGGGTCTTTGGGAGGTAACCAGGATTAGATGAGGCCATGCATGCATGGTCCCCAGGATGGCTTAGTAGCTTTATAAGAAAGAAGAAAAGAGTATTTCTCTCTCTTGCTATGCAGCACCTCCCACCATGCTATGATCCAGTGAGAAGGCCCTCTTCAGGTGATATTGTCATAACCTTGAACTTACCAACTTCCCAAACTGAGTGAAATAAAGTTCTAATCTCTAGAAATTACCTTGAAGTATTTTGAAATAGCAATGTAAAATGAATAAACAGTTTTCATGGACCTGAGGAATGGCTGCAGCCATAGATGAGACAGGAACATGGTAGGTCATTGCTCACACACACCCATGAGGGTCTTTGCCCTACAGAACAGGGTCTGAGCTGGGAAGCTGAGGACGTCCAGGTGTTTTCTTGCCTTAGTTCTTGTAAATATCAGAGTGTGCCTGTTGTAGGCAGCTGATTTAGATAGAAATGTTATAGGCAGTCAGACAGGGCCAGGCCTTCAAGGACAACATGGAAGGCAAGGTGACTTTACAACTAGAGACAGACATTCCTCCATCACGGGCCAGGTCTCAAGACAAAAGTAAACAAATACAGCTACATACCTCAAGGATTGATATTCTAAGTAGGTAACAATCACCTTGAAAGACCCTGGAAAGAGTCATGAGCCCAAGCTCAATATGTGACGTTCTTGCCCGATTGCTATGTGACTTGCCTTCCCATTGGATCCCGATTTTAATCAATTGTACCTAAGCAATGGTGCTTGTAATCTCATTGGTTGACCATAGTCTTTGTCCCAGCTCATACCCTCCTAAGCAAGTTCCCACCTCTTCTCTATAAAAGTGCCTGGAAGGGGACACGCACTCGGTACCCTCCTCCTGTCTCTCTCTCAGACAGGAACTTTCTTTCCCTCAATAAATGTGTTCTGCTCATTATCTCCATTTGTTCCTAAAATTCTTTGTTCGGTTTTAGAGAACAGGAACCCATCCCAGGTACTTTTCAGGTTGGGGATTGGTTTTCCCTATATCATTTGGAGGTTCCTTATTGGAGGTCATCCACCCCGGATCAGTTTTTTCTTCCTGCATCATGCCTACCAGCAAGTGCCAGTGCTCATGAAGTAAGCTTTATACCTTTTTTTTTTTTTTGTCTTTTTGAGACAGGGTCTCGTTATGCAGTTCAGGTTGGCCTTGAGCTCACTTTTGTAGCCCAAGCTGGTCTCAAAATCACACTGATGCTCCTGCCTCAGCCTTCCAAGTGCTGGGATTACAGGCATGTGCCACCACACCCAGTTTAAGTTTTACACTTTAGTTCTCAGTGTATGTCAAAATTTTGTTACACTTTTCTGCCAGGGACGATTCACTCTTGGTAGGATGCTGTATGGGAAGAGAGACTAGTTCATCATGGTTAAAAGCCATAAAGTGTTGTTATTTTCATTTTTTGCACTATTCACATTTGTTGTATGCACTAGCAGGGAAAATATTATCAAGTACTATTATAAACCCAATATATATACACTCATTCCTACAACACTTTGAATTAGATAATATTATTACTATTATTATTGCCACTCTCGTTTACCTCATGGGGAAGCTGAAGCAAGAAGAACTGATTTGTGCAAGGTCCAAGAAGTAAGTGCTAGAGCCTAGATTCTAATCACAATATTCATCTTCTGCTTTTCTTTTTTTTTTTTTTTTTTTTTTTTTTTTTTTTTTTTTTTTTTTTTTTTTTTTTTTTTTTTTGCAGGACTGGGGTTCGATCTCACTACCTTGCACTTGCCAGGCAGGCACGTGTGCCACGGAGCTATCTCCCCAGCCCCAAAATATACCTGGAATATGTCTTTGTTTGGCTTTTATTTTCCTTTGCAGAACCAGGGATTGAACTTAGGCCCTTATGCTTGCCAGGCAAGCACTTAGTCTACTGAGCTATCTCCCCAGCTAGTGTACTTTTCTATCTTAATTCAACTTTATCTTCAAGGCAAGCTCAAGTTCTTGCTCTTTCAGAGGTCTGAGAAGCTCTATCTGACTTTCCAAAATACTGGATGTTTTTGGTTTTTGCTTTTTTGTTTTATTTTTTGAGACAGGGTCTCAAGATTCTCCTGCCTTGGCCTCTCAAGTGCTGGGATTATAGCCACATCCAGCTTTTGAGGTTTTTTCTTCAACATTTCCTGGTTATTTATGGTTTAGGACTAATGCAATTCTTTCCATGTGTTTATTTTATTTTATTTTATTTTTTAAAATGTATTTGGTTCAGGGTTTCCCTATGCAGCTTGGACTTGTAGTGATTCTCCTGTTTTCACCCTCCCCAGCACTGGGTCCAGTCATGCGGCTACCACTCCTGGTCTTGGTGGCCAGCTCAGTGAACTCAGTGTGCTGGGGATAGAGCTGGCACAGCACGTGGTGCCAGGGATCGAACCCCAATCCTTGTGTCTGACTAAGCAAGCACTTAGTTCACTGAGCTATCTCACTCTTTATGTGTTTATACATTAGCTTAATCACCTAGAAATGCAAGATGCCTAGGTTCTTGACTGACAGTTGAGCAGTAGATGACTACTGGTTTCCCAGGACAAATATGAAGGACTCTGTGATGTGCTGCATAGATTGTCCAGCAAAAAGAACTTGTTGTCCTACTGCTTTGCCTAAAGGCATGTCACCTCCCACAAAATACATTTCAGGACACGGAAGTATGAAGTCCCAGGCATCTCAAACCCTGGGGTGAGCAGCCAGCTTCCTCTGACCTTCACAGCCTGACTGCACATTTCCAACTTTGTTCTGTGATGCTACCACCAGGAATTTGAAATTAGGCACAGGGGTGGCATGGCACCCCATGGCAATTGGCAAACACTAGCAAGTCCTGGCTTCTGCTTCGATTTATCACTGTTCTAGGTCCAATTCAGGATTACCAAGAAGCCACTTAGTAGCCGCTCTATCTCAGAGACCTGTGTAGAGTTAGCTGACGTGGTTGTTGGGCCTTGCAGCTGAACTGAACCTCTCCTTCTGCCAAATTTGACTCCCCTTCCCTTCCTTACACTCCCTGCATACCAAACTCTTCCAAAGTGTGCTTTCCAAAGGACCTAATTTGCAAGAACAACTCAATGTGATTACAGCTTATCTAAACTTTGCTGATTACTCAGGCATTTTATCAGGAATGCTGGATTTTATCT